>WSYH01008163.1:0-30225 GCA_036426205.1 Ascaphus truei
CTTTCCGCTGCATCACCCGGGGAAGTCTTTCCGCTGCCACCGGGGAGTTCTTTCCGCTGTCACCCAGGCGGAGTTCTTTCCGCTGCTACCCCGGGAGTTCTTTCACGACTCGCTCACCCGGGGAGTTCTTTCCGCTGCTCACCCGGGGAGTTCTTTCCGCTGCTCACCCGGGGAGTTCTTTCCGCTGCTCACCCGGGGAGTTCTTTCCGCTGCTCCCCCGGGGAGTTCTTTCCGCTGCTCACCCGGGGAGTTCTTTCCGCTGCTCACCCGGGGAGTTCTTTCCGCTGCTCACCCGGGGAGTTCTTTCCGCTGCTCACCCGGGGAGTTCTTTCTGCTGCAGAGAGAGCCGCCTCTCCCTGTACAAATCACGCCAGAAATAAAAAATGTTTAATATAAAATGTATTACTAGTGTATTGTAGTGGGGTTCCGGAGACAAACCTCGTTGATCTGAGGTCGGTTTGACCCCCTCGAGTCCCAGATACAGGCCCGTTATGGGTGCGGTATTTCTCCTAGCATTTTATTCTCACAGGTCACGGACGTGGGCTAGTGTAGGTTGTGGCTAGTGTTGTAAATTTAATTAATTGTTTGTTGCTAGTGTTGTAAATAATTAATTGTTTTGTTGCCTAGTGTTGTAAATTAATTAATTGTTTTGTGGTAGTGGTTTAGTTAATAGTTTGCTTGGATAGTTGTGTATTTAATTGTATGTTTTGGAATAACATAAATTGTAATAATTTGGCTATTTTGGTGATAGAGTAATAATTTGTGATGTGTACTATAGGCTATTTGTCTTTTATGTGGAGGGTTAGGAGGCGTTCTAGTATTTATGTGATTATTGTGTATTTGGGCCTTAAAATATTTTTTATTAGGTTGACCATTGAGTGATTATAATGGCTTATCGTGCCAATTATTAGTGGTATGATCAGTCATTGACAAATCACACCAAAAAAGCTACCATGTCGAACCAAAAAATCTACTGTCACCTAGACCGCCCCCACTTTTAAAAAATTGAATAAATCCTATAAGAATTGAGTGTGTAAGTGTGGACTTGTCTGTGGTGGGTGGGTGACTGGTCTGGGTGGACTGGCTGGTGGGTGATTGATGGACGTGTGGTAGGTGACTGACTTTGGGTAGGGACTGACTGGGTGGGTGACTGAATTGGGTGGGTGACTGACTAGGTGGGTGGACTGACTGGGTGGTGACTGACTGGGTGGGGGGGTGGGTGACTGGACTGGGGGGGTGACTGGATGGGTGACTGGTGGTGGGTGAAAATGACTGGGGGTAACTGATGGGTAGGTGGGGGGGGACTGGACGGTAGGTGACTGACTGACTGGATGGGTGGGTGGTGGGACTGACTGACTGAGTGACTGGATGGTGATGACTGAACGGGGGGTGCTGCCTCCCTGCTTCCCTGTTCGCTGCCCGCCAGAAGCTTCAGAGGAAGGTTTTCCACTGTTGATGGCTTGCTTCCCCTCTGCCCCCGATTCCCTGCGGCTGCTTCTGGGGTGGGAGTTAGGCTCGGTTAGCGGTTAGCCGCCAAGGTAATGAAGGTGCCTTGTAAAATGCATTTTATTGCATGGGATTCATGCGGGGGCGCCCGGTGCGTGATATTAATGGATATCCGCTCCGGAGTCTCCCTGCATCAATCCGATGCAGGAAAAAAGCATTTTTTTTCTAAGTCCCCTCTCGCTGCTTATCGGCAGCTTCTCACCACCTTCTTGGGAGGATTTGAGAGGAAATCTCTATTCTAGAGGGCACGATTAGCCTTGATAAGCTAATAGGGAACTACTAGAATTGCACGAGTTTGAAAAGCTGGCGGTTGTGGCGTTTGTTATTTTTTTACGGGGCAATTTTTTGCAGAAAAGGGCTTTTATCGGCGACCTTACGGGGCTTACTGAAGTAGCAGTGGCTTTATTGGCGAAAAGGCCTCGATAAGTGAGTTTTGCGGTGCTTGAGTAAATAGGCCCCTGTATCTAGATGTGGGGGCTCTCTAGGGTGGGAGACAGGACTGGGGAGGAGCGAAGAAGGCGGCCGGCGATTGGCCGGCGATTGGAGTGTCCCGCCGGATGCCATCATTCCACCCCTGCAGGCAGCCTGCTTCCTGCACATGCGAGCCGAGAACTCTGCGCATGCGCTCCAAAAATCTCAGCCGGAGTATTTTTTTGCGCATGCACCAAGCCAGATGACCAATCATGCTGCCGCCATACCCCGCCGCCCAGCACTCTCAGCCAGCGGCCAAAATCCAGTTGCCCGTAGCGACGGATTTGTTCAAGCACGGGTATGATAATACCACTGTGCCAAATCAAGGAGTACAGGGTGGGTATAGGGTCCGGTGTGGTGCTTAGCTTCCGGGTGTGGTAGTGTGGGAGGGGCGCTAACCCCTTAATACTATAGAGGTATTAACGCTACGGTGATTAAGGGGTTAGGGGCGGTTGTATTCTTGCTGGCACGGCGGACATGGACCTGGAGTTAGTGGTGACGAAAGTGCCCTCATGATGGCAGGGGTAGTAGAAAGTTTTAATACTTAGTTTATGCTGGATGGCTAATGTTTTATTTATAATGGGCAAATGAGCTATTATCCATTAGGGTTAATTTTGTCCATGTACTGTAGTTGTATTATTGGGTGGGTGGGGGGGGGGTGTACTATTATTTGAACTATTGCATATTTATTTATTTTTTAGGCACAGGATTGGTACCACGGGCCAGCGGGGACCCCGACACACCGTGGGAACCACCAGAGGACCCCCAGACACCCGCAGGAACCACCGAGGGACCCCCGAAACACCTGCAGGGACCAGTCACGGGGACACTCGAGGGCCCACAGACACCCAAGGGGACACCCGTGGGCACCCCAGACAACCTGAGGGGACACATGGAGGCCACACAGACCATCGGTGGGGACCACCCGGGAACCCCCGCCAGCCTCTTGGATCAATCCTGTGTATAAAAAAAAATGCTTTTTGTGGGGGGGGCACAGGGGTGGATTGGTGGTTATACATATTGTAATGTTTATTGGGGGCAGGAAGGGTGAGTGAAAGGCACCAGTATCGCTTCACTCACACCCTCTGCCCCAATAAAGCTGCTGTCGTTCCTTAACCCATTCATTGCCTTAGCAGTAGCCGACTAAGGTAATGAAAGTTGCTGTAAATGCATTTAATTGCATGGGATTCATGCCGGGGGCCTCCGGCGCTGATATTAATGGGTATCCGATCTGGAGACTCCCGGCATCAATCCGCGCATGCAGGAAAAATGCATTTTTTTTTCTAAGTACCACTCTGCCACTTCTCGGAGTTCTCAACCACCTTCCTGCCAAATTTTCCTGGCAGGAGGATTTGAGAGGAATCTCTTATTGTAGAGACCACGATTAGCCGCTGATAAGCTAACTCGGCGCTACTAGAATTGCACGAGTTTGAAAACACTGCCGATAAAGTGGCTTCTCGCCGACTCGTTTGGCGATTTTCTTTTTTTCACAGAAAATTTTTTTGCAAAGAAAAGGGCTTTTATCGGCGGGACTTATTGGGCTTACTGAATAGCAGTCGGCTTTTTTGGGCGAAAAGGCCTTGATAAGTGGATTATCGGTGCTTAGTGTATAGCCCCTATATCTACATATGGGTCTCTCCAACTTTTACTAGCCCTTTACGCAACACACACACTCCACATTACCCACTCTCCCTTTCACACAGCACACTTGCCTTCTTCTAATCATAAACACCATATTCACCCCCTTCTCTTACTTACAACCACCACCATACACAAAAACTTGATTAGAAATTTGCATCTAGGATATTTGAGGATGTACTTTCTCAATGAAAGGGTCAAAAGTATCGAATAGCTTCCCGTATCAGATGGTTTAAGGCAAAACGTTTCATTGACGTAAAAAAAGCTTGAGACATACAATTGAATCATAAAATACAATGAATGAATATCAAACAAGATATTATGTTGGGTGAGTCTACTAAATGGCTTTATATAAATGGGGAAAGACTGACCACATGTCCTCCATTATAATCCTCATCCCCTTATATTAAAATTGATCAGTTTGTCCCATTCAACTAGGATCATTTGGAAGCACTAATGAGAAATCTACTGCGGACTATTCAAACAGAGGGACTTGGGTTGGAATGGACACACATTTGTATCCCTTCCCAATTTTGCTAGTATAAAGCAGAACTAGACGGACGTAGGGGTGTGTCATTTGTCCAAATGTGCGCACACCCTGTCAATTTATGTGTTCACATATTGACAGGGGGCACAATCAGTCCCGGCTTCCACCGCAGGTGGCTCATTCAACTGAGCCACTGATTGAGCCACCTGTGTGAAGCTTAAAACCTTCAAACCCTGACCTGTCGGGAGGGTCTACCTGCCATGCTTACTTGAACTATTGTCCAAAAATACTGAGATAAACCTTGTTATATTTTTATTGAATATGGTGTTTTATGTATACTTCAGCCGGTTATTATCTAGTTTATTTCATTTCTATTATTAATTGTTTGTTATTTTAGTATACATTGTAATATAAACACAAATGATAATGTAAGCCAAATATCGACCCTGCGGTTGACCTTTTAACAGGATCTCTAATAGTAAACAATGAATACACGTAATCAGATCTTTCCTCGCCCTCATTCACACAGTCATTTAGGAAGTAAACTAAGTGGAGTTTATCATCACAAACATTTGTTGGCCAATTAAGCTGTTAACTTTTCTGAACATAGTACACACTAAAAGATTGTCACATATCCATGCATGATTTAAAGGATTACATGCACAATTTCACTATGAAACTTATTGAACATCTTTTATTTTTTTGAGGAGTGTAACAAATGTCAAGAGGAAAAAGGAAAAGTGACAATCACCAACGCCTCAATAAACTAGCCAAACCAACAAATACAGAACAGACAATTAATTTATGTAACTAGAGGGTACCACGGAAACTAGGGAGGATCGTTTATGCGGCGGAGTAAACATGCAATGACTGTACACATTCATGGTTGGAGAGTGTGAGAGATACTAACATCATACCTCACTGCTCCACTTATTACTGTATCGTTGTCATCATGATTTGGTTATGCAGACAATGGGAACTGGCCAACGTACAGTAGACACTAGCTTAATCAGCTCACAAAAAAATCACCCATATTCAAATGATTGTTTATTTTACATATAATACATACAATTATTTCAGAGTAACCCATTGCTGGCAGGTGAGGGCAAGTCCTTTGAAGAGGACTAAAATATGCCTGTAGTATAATGTGAGCAGCAGAAGAGTAATGATCAGACGCCACATTTATATGAAGAGAGGGGAGATGCTGGGAGGACAAGAAAGTCCAACATATGAGTGTAGGAGTGAGAAATTGTAAACATTCGTTAGATTCATCCCGAATATAAATGGTGGCAATATTCACAACTGGTTTTGACCCATTGTTAATTTCTGTCTTGGGGGGCTTATTCATCACGCTGTGAAGCTGCCCCCATTGTCAAATATCATTTTAGATCCATTCATTTGAAGTAGTAACAAAAGGAGGAAGATGGAGTAGGGGTATGATATCTTTATTGGACCAAAGTAGTTAGTACAAGTTTTCGAATCACTCAAACGCTCGAAAGTTTGTAACATATCAACTACTGTTGGGTCCAATAAAAGGATCATACATACTCCATCCTTTGTTAGTACATGGAAAGGACCAAACAGGCGGACCCACCCTTCTGCCATTAATTGAATGGAGCTGAACTTTTAACAGCACTAGGAAGACTGCTTCACTGCCATATTGAATAGGGAAGGAGACTTCTGGATACAGCTATGATGCTACTTTCATTTCAGCTATATGTGTCTTAGAAAAGATGCCTTATATCTATGTCCAATGTATCAAACATTTGGTTGTATGTAAAACTCAGATCACCTCTTATGAAGGAATACCATGGCTGATGAAGCATGTTGTACCAAACGTATGTATATCTTTTGCAATTCAATTTAGTGAATAAATCTATTTTGCTTTGTTCGTGGTGTGGCTGCTGAACAGTACTGGCACTATTTAGAAGGGTGATTCACTTCATAAGCTTTCCTGAAAAAAATCTCAGCCAAAATTCAAGCCAATTGAAGATAAGAATATAAATACCTTCTCCCATAAACATTTTTTTCCATATGTTCGCCAGAATTATTCTAATCATACAAAAATGGTTGTTATGTATTGTATATGGTCCAGTGTTGAAATTGACAGTCGAATGTGAACCGCGGAAATGTGAACGAAGACACACAAAATATAATGTGACCAGTAAAAAGTACCTCAATAAATGAACTAAATATTATCAGAAATCCGAGAGGAATATTAATTTGGATACGGCAAATAAAAGGCGAAAGAGAGAAAAAAAACGTAATTCGGCACAGTGGTGCATTTTGCTAGAAATTAAATGACTGTTTACTGCAGTTTCAGAGCATGCAGTCACGGCCAGTAAGCTATTAACTTGAACGGTTGAAACTTCACAGAGCTGGCTGTGTTTCATCCCTTTGATGTTACCTCCCAAAGCAAGAGGATCAAAGGCTTTGAATGTGGTGAGGGAGAAGTCCAAGCTCTTAGCCTAGCAGCCTGAGATATATGTTTAAATCTGGCGAAGAGAAGGAGGGGGAAATATGCTTGCCATAGGTAAGTATCAGAACACAGCAGCGGAATCAGGAGCAAGTATAATATCACCAGTGTGAGCTTACATAGCGGGATGCTCTGTTATTACACTTGGGCAGCCCATATGAGCATAAGCAGCAATATCATCTTTTTCTTAATTATAGCTATATAGTTACAAGAGAAAACATTTCAATTGATAATTTTACTTTTTAGTTACAGGACCAACAAGAGTCTCATAACAAAAGAGGGTTTGTGAAGATCGTAAAAAAAAAAAAACTTCCATAGAATTGCTTACAACAGAAGTCGTATATATATGCATACCAGTTAATCAACCCCACACTGATGAGACCCATTAAGGTCGAAAAAGTGTCTGTGGGTGGTTTTCTGGGTATGCACCTTAACCCTGGCTGTGCTCAAAGCTGTTGTGACCATGCAGCAAGCCTAAGCCTATAGGGAACCATGTTTTAAAAATGGTTTTTGAAGCAAAAAGGGCACTGTGTGCTCATTTGCATGTCATTTCCAGAATCCCTTTGCTGCAAGGGAAGTGCTGTGTGCTGGGTGATAATGGGGGAAAGGCGGGTGGGTTGCAGACCCCTGTCTAAGACATGCAGAAGAGCATACAGTTGTATTTACATTTGAATATAATTATATATATATATATATATATATCAAAAAATAAATAGATGATACCGGTCTGTGGCTAACGAAATGCTTTACTTGTGCGAGCTTGAGATACACTGATCTTCTTCTTCGGCGATGTTACAACATTACCGTTGTAAACATCGCCGGAAGAAGGAGCTCAGTGTATCTCGAAAGCTGCACAAATAAAAGCATTTCGTAGAACACAGAACGGTATTCATCTATTTATTTTTTGATTATTGAAGCTTGGCTAACACGTTACTGATACCTCTACATGTATATATAATATTATAGATATATAATATATATATTATTATATAAAAACAAAAAATATAGAGCGATACCGTTCTGTGTCTAACGAAATGCTTTTATTTATGCGAGCTTCGAATCTCGCACAAAAATAAAAGCATTTCGTTAGCACAGAACGGTATCGTCTATTATTTTTTGATTATTGAAGCTCGGCTAACACTGGTACTGATACCCTAAACACCAAACACCCATATATATATATATATATATATTATATAATACTGAGTTAAGGTATGGTGAGTCAAAAAAAGTGACAAAAAACCCTCCCAGGCAAAGCAACTATGCAAAATAGCTGGATGCTCATCTGCATGTCTTAGGCAGGTTGCAACCAGCCTTTCCCATATCACCCAGCATACAGCACTTCCATGCAGCAAGGGATTCTGGGAAATGAACATGATGTTAAACATGCATGACAACCATGTTAAAAATGGTTATTGAGGCAAAAGTGACACGTGTGCTCATTTGCATGTCATTTCCCAAGAATCCTGCTGCAGTGGAAGTGCTGTATGCTGGGTGATAAGGGGAAAGGCGGGGTTGCAGACCTGCCTAAGACATGCAGAGTGAGCAACAGCTATAACAGCTAATTTGCATATATATGTATTATATATATATATATATATACATATTTTATTTTTTAACATTTTTTTTAAGGGGCCACGTTTAGCTGAAGCTGCTGCTGCATTAGAATACTTGGTTCTAGGTTTGTAAGTACTCTTTTAAAAAACGAATTGTCTCTTGGAATATCGGTTTTATCAGACTTCTTTTATTTCCCCACTCACAGTAAGAATACAAAATTATAGCACAGCATAATATCCATTTATTGTAAGACTAGCTGTGAAGCAAGAGGAAATTGTACTTGTGCGCAAAATCTTGCAATCTCTGCCATATAATTGGAGGACACCAAGTTACCTGCATTAGCGATTTAAAGGATTTACGGCTTTAATCACAGCAAGGGTTAAAAAAATAGACAGTAATCAGTGGATTAATTGTTATAACAGGGATTGATGGCAGAAAAGACTCAACCAGTTAGAATATCGTTGTTTTTTTGTAGGTGATTTATAATTAAAAACAATTATGCAAGCACACATACAAATACATTTCTAAGCCACACTGACCAGTGAGCGTTTTACATTAGACATAAAAACTAGAACTATACAGCACTGTTCGTTTTAATTGTTTAATGATGTGTTTTAAGTGGAAGAAACCAAACTGTGTAATATCAAGCTTTGGTTTTAATATACTACATTCCGGTACAGTATTGGAATTATTGTGCTAATAAAAGCTCATAAATGTAGCTAAATTAACCTTCCCCTGCCGCGCGGCCTGCAAACAGATCAATGCAAACGTGTATTCAGTATCCGCCTGCAACACAATCCAATTACCCAGCAGGAATCTCTTGGGTGGTATTTCTGTCCATTCAAATGTTTTATGGGACACTTATTTCATTCCAATGTATTCGTTTTCTTGTGGTGTCAACTGATTGTCAAAGTATTGTCGGCTGCCTGGGGGCGCCTGGGGAGACGCTTGGTAGGCGTGGCTTTGGTTATGATGTGTGTCATGGGAGTTCAGTCAGACATCTTTTGGACCAGTCCTTTCTCTCTTAGGAAAGGGTCTGAAATTCTTCAATTTTTCGTCTTTTTTTTTAACCCAAAATATCTGTTTGACCTTTTATGGATTTATTTGATTGATTTGAAAACTTTATGCACTTCAACTAAGATATATATAATGCCTACATATATTCATACGTGTAACTTCTTGTTCTAGATCTGTTACCACAAGTGAGCCCTAAAATGTCACCGTCTCACAAGAAAGAAAACTCATTATGATGGTTTGAAGCAGCACACAGATTTTTAAGCTAATTGCTCCCTGATAATTTGCTTGGTATTACAGAAGATTTCATAAGCCAAGCACTCCGAGCTTTTACATAGATAATCAAGCCAGGAGCAACAGACACATGAAGGGCCTTTCACTGCAGAATTTGGCAGGAAGCACAATTTGCCAGTTTATCACAGATCGACACCTAGCAACAGCAATTAACTGCTTCATGTTTCATAGGGGAGCACTGGCAGCAAAGAGGTTTAACTCCCAGATCAGAAGGAAAGAAGTTTGAAATTCATTTAGCGCTGTGCTTGAATGCAGAGCAGAGAGCTCATTGTGCCAGGTTCACATATACACTAGACTTTATATACTAGCCTCACCTGATGATACCATCAAGATTGAAACATGTCGTGAGTGGTTTGACTTGCTTTGCTAGTCCCATGCTGTGCTTAAAAAGCTGTGTGAAACGGAAGAGGATCAGCTTAAATGGGGCTCCATGTGAATGATATTCCAGGCAAAAGGTGACAGTGTGTGTTCATTTGCTGTCATTTCCCAGAATCCTTGCTGGCGGGGAGCACTGTATGCTGTGCGGTGAAATGGTTGAAAGGAGGGTTGCCGAACCTGTCTAAGACATGTGAGGTGCTCACAGTGATATTCTTTATTGGATATATATCATATCATAGTCTTCTTTTAACTTATTGTGAAATCAAATCAGACCTGAATTTTTGATGAAAACGGCATACAGTCCTGCTCTGTGCATGCCAACATCATCAACAACCATCAACATCATCCCATGTGCTATCTGGAGTTAGACTTGCTCATTGGAACTGGGATGAAACTATCTGTGAAATATGGAAAGCACCTTAAAACTACAATTACGCTAAGAAAGAACCGTGTTGTTTACATAAGTGGGAACCGAGGGATCATTAAAGTTACGGATAATTCACTAATTTCTGCGCCGACGCAGTTCCCGAGTACAAGGTGAAGGTGTCTTGTGCTCCTGATGGAGCAAACAATAATGTTGCCGGCATCTACCAATAGGAAGCCGCAAACGATACATTGCGGGCCTCCTATTGGCTCGTGCTTCCTGCAAGATTTACAGGCGATATTGTTTCTCCAGGCAGGGGAACTTTTAAAAGGTTATCTGCACGGGAAGTATCTCAGAAACCGTGTCACTGGTGCTGAAAATGAAATAGCTCGCTTAGCCCCGGAGGCCCTCCAATTCCAACTATTCATACAAATAAAAGAATCCAATGCTCCTTTAAAAGGTTCAATCCAATCCGGCAAATTGGTTGCAATTTTTTAAATTTAGCATTGAAGCAGGGGGTCCTCCAGAGCAGCACCCAGTAATTTATTTTAAGTTTAAAGCTCCCGTTGTCACTTGGGCCATAGGGAAACGCACCCGTGTCATCACAGCTTTCTGTGGTCCGGGAGAGAGAGCGAGATCTTTAAAACAGCGGGACATATTGTGAATCCAGGTAGACGAGGAGAGCAGCTGACGGGACCCTACTATGGACGGTATGTATTCCAGAAGCAGGGGTCCCCGGAGCTGAAATGAACGGGGTTTAAACTCCGAGACCGCCTGATTCAATTATATATATATAGATATAATTTAAAACTTGCGAAAAACATTGCAGGCTTGGTTTGCCGCTTTTAAATATTAGATCAGGGGTGAGAAACTTCCTGCGCTGCGCCCCCTGCTGCTCTCACTATGTTGCGTCCACCCCCCTGACCTCTAATGAGGCATAAAAATGACGTCGGGGGTCATGTGACATCACGTCATTTGAATGCCGCATCTCCATGGCAACGTGTGTCAAATGACGTGAGTGCCATGGAGACGCGTGAACTGAAGCCGGTCAGTGAATTACAGAGGCCTCACGCTGCTCAGGCAGGGCCTCTGTAAACGCCCCCAAAAAAGTGTTGCGGCCCCCCAGTTTGCACCACCCCCGATCTCGAGAAACCGTTTATGTAGGTGAGTTTTGTTTTCACTGTCCTAGAACTCCAATGTATTTTCCTGGGTGTTAACTCCTTTACCTACTGCCAGAGGTACCGCAACAATATTTCTAATACTGACAATGCCATGCCTAGTGCCCTTGGAGGGTTAAATCATTTTTTTTATACCCTCAATACATATATAGGATCATTCATTGACAGATAAATGAGATCAACGTGAAGAGAAGTGCAAAGAGCAGACTCGTGCCTAATTCCACCTCTGTACAAATAGTAACTTTAGTAACAAGCCAGCTCCTGCCTGCTGTGCATGGAATTGTCACTGTTTTGAGGGTCGGTCATTTACATGGGAACGCATATGCAACAGACTGACTCCACCATAATCGAGGGACATGCAGGTCTCTAAGCGCTGTTTCCACTGTGTTATAACATTGGCAACCACTACTCTGACACGTTTACCCTAGAAGGCCACAAAGACAAGTATAGACTGTGATAACATTGTAAAATTATATTTAATAACCACATTTAATAAGTTATAGTGACAGAGTAAAAAAAGTGACAAAACCCCTCACTGCGTATACATTGAAACTATTCACAGCTCACATTGGCAAACTAGTAGAACTAGCCCTCACACTAATGAGGACCAAAAGGTTGAAACTGAAAGGCTGCCTGTGGAATGGGTTCTACTGGTTCTGCACTCTTAACCAGGCGTGCTGAAAAGCTGGTGTAATGCCAGATGACTTAGTGCGGCCCAGCTAGCAGATGAGAGGGGCGGTGCTTGGCGAGGCTGACTTGAATTATATAAAGTAATGCAGTCCCGTTCACGCGATGCGCACGCGGGTTATCACGCGATGCGCTTAGTAAATAAAAATGTTATACTTTCCCGATCGCCTCAATATTCGGCAATGACGCCCCCCCCCCCCCCCCGACCGCCGCTGCCAGGGCCGCGAGGCAGACGCAAGATCACCGCCACAGCATGCTTTTGAGCGTCCAGCGTGCTCAGTGCTAGCGGGACGCCAGCATTATCGGGGGGTTCATGTTTACAGGCAGGTGAAGCAAAAAGGTGCACTGAGGGCCTAATTTGCATTCTACCCCAGCTCCTGGCTGCCAAAGTGAAAGCGCATTGTATGCGAAGAGATTAAGCGGTTGAAAAGCAGGGTTACAGACCGTCTGATGTGAAAGTTTTCAGTTTTCTGCTCACTATATCAATATTTAAAAATTGTGATCCGTAACTTTGTTAACATTGATGCAAATTTATGGATATAAATACCATCCGCTAGGGGTAATATTGCGTTTACTGTATCCACTGCCCCATAGGCTGTATGAGAAAAGCAGCACAGCACTCAGAAAGAAACTGGGAGGATGATTGGATTTTAACAACAGAAGTCATTCTTTCAGTTAAATTTTTCTTTTAAAAAAGGGCCACACTAGTTATGCAAAAAGTATGCAAAATCATTCCCAGTAACGTTTTGGTGGGGAACACTTCATAATCAGAATTTTTTCATGTATCTAGGCACAGATTGGAGTGGATGCTTGCTGTAAATGTACACGCAGTCGATTGTAAACATTTAAGGCCTGTACTGTCTCCGATGTTACTTCCACATTAACTAGGACTGCAATAGAGTGGGAAAATATATTTGATAATTTTGAGATACAGAATGAAGTCAACATTGAAAAATGTCATATTAATATCACTCAGCTTGGATTTGTAATTTACTTTAGGATAGCCAGTGCACTGCAGGTTAAAACACAATTCTATGACGCAGGAACTGCAAAAGTAATGTGATCTCCGTTATCCCCATCCATTCTCTATCCAGCGCCTCCCCCACCTGTTAAAACACTGTGCATCCCCCGCTGGGAAACAAAAATGGTTCAAAAAAACCCCTAATTAGGGAAGACACAAACTTTTTGGCTGTGCCCCCGTCTCTCCCCCCTGCTCTCGCGCCTCCCCTCCGCGAAGATGGACGCTGACGGCGTCATGATCGTGAGCAGACATGTAATGCCCTGGGGGAAAAGCGCGGGGCCTTGCAACCGCCGCACCACCCCAGAAAAATCTCCCGCCCCCCACTTTGCGCACCGCGCCTAATTA
This sequence comes from Ascaphus truei, assembly GCA_036426205.1. Classification (NCBI taxonomy): domain Eukaryota; kingdom Metazoa; phylum Chordata; class Amphibia; order Anura; family Ascaphidae; genus Ascaphus; species Ascaphus truei. The sequence goes on from WSYH01008163.1 coordinate 13,417, forward strand.
TATTAATCTATTGCTATGCAAAGACTATCCCAGGCAATATAGTTGCCCTGAGTTTGTGGGGGGGAACAAACGCCGTTTAATAAGCCCCAAACTGCACTAGTGTGCGAAGACATGCGGTGGATAACGGTCAATTACTGGACAAACTTCCAAAGTCAAGTCCACATGCATCTGCCTGCCTTGTGTATGTAACTTATTGTGCGGGAGAGCAATTGGAAGCTCTGCGTTACATGACAGACATAACACCCACGCTAAAGTGAGCAGTTGGGGACGTACGCGCAGTTCTCACACTGGGATTCAGGAACCCCTATACTGCCGGTCCCAGTACAGATTATTTTTTGGCAAAACCCCTTGGAGACCCTCATTTGAAATCCTAGGATCCCAAACCTCCTTTGGAACACTGGTCTATCCCAAAGAGATCATTATTTACCCTGAGCATGCCCACCGCTCTTATCCCATCCCTACCCCGATATCGATGTTAGGAATAAGGGACAGTAAGGAATAAGGAGTACGGGTGTGTATTTATTAAAAAAAGTAATAATTTTAAAAACACATGTTAATTTGTATTATATAGTACACACACGTGGGGTATATAATGTGTGTGTGTGTCAATGACTGAAAAACCCTGTGCTGAAAGCTAGGGATTCTTTAAAACGACTGTTGGGGCCCTTAAGTACACGCCCTAAACCTTCACATTCTCAAACGGAGATTTTCCCACTCCAAAAGGACTATGCTTTGTAAACAAATGAGCAATGCTATCATAAATAGACCAGCAGTGTGCCAAAGTGGGGTGGGAGGCGCGAGATTCGCGGCGGGGGGCGCAGGGGTTACAGAGGCCTGAGCGCTTCCCGCAGGGCATGTTAAAAGAATGCCGAGGGAGCTGCAGCCTCTGTAAAATTCTCCTTACCTTGATCAGAACGCTCTAGATGGCGTGTCGCCATGGAACGAGCAGGATGTCTGAGTCAGGAGGTAAGCAGGGGGGCACGAGGAGAGGAGGACAGCCGTCATGGGGGGCGCAGGGGGGGACAGGGGGGAAAGATTGCGGCTTCCTGAACTAGACAACTAAAAGGTAAATATACAATAGGAGAATTGTGTTACTGATTGTCTAGCAGGGAAATATTTATTATATCTAATAGTGTATAGGGATGAAAATATAAACAGAGTACAGCTCCATCTATAAGGGCTCTCATTAAAGAGTAAACCAGTATTACCTCAAAGGTATGGGTAGACATTTGATGAATTATCAAAAACCACACCCTCTTCATGTTAAATAATGAATTAATCGTTATATATATCAATCATTACTCACAAACCTTACAATGAAGTGTAAAACCAGAGCAGCATGCTGAAAACTGCACGTCTAAGACAGAGTGTGTTCTGCAGGTACTTTGGGTACGATCTCCTACAGCATTTTATGCATGGTAAAGAGCTTGAACTAAACAAATCTCCTTTGCAAGTGGATTGTAAACAGAGGTGGCCAATAGGCAAATCCAAAATGCCCAACGTATTTCTTTCATTATATTGTTCTTATCATAAGGTACGGGTCATTTAGTTCAATCTTTTGCAAAAACATATTACGCTGCCACACACGTCAAGGCGTATCCTATCAGCCGTTCCATACACTCTAATGTTATCCTCTCTTCCTATGTATTTCCCCTGCCTGCATGGAGACGGAGGAGGAAACAGCCACGTGATGTAGGTCACAATAGTTAAGGGTATGCATTGGAAGTCTGCGTGCGGGGCCTAAAGGGTTCATTTATAAGGCCTCGTCAGCGTGGCGATGAGCAGGCAATGTGTGTGTCCAGCGTGAGCGATGCGCCTGCACGGATAGGCGCTTAGAGCAAGCAAATTTGATTTTTTTCTGCTCGCAAAGCGAATGACGTGAGGCGTTCGCTGAATGAGGGGGACAAGCTCCGTGACGTTGTGGCCGCGCCCCCAGGTGAGGCGGCGAGTATAGCGGGCCACGAAAGCTTCCCGGCGCCGAGTAGGAGGGCGCAGCAGCACACGAGCGCCAGCTCCTGCCGCCACTGAAGCCTAAGCAGTACAGATGGTGGATTTAAAGGAGCAACGAGAAACTCATAACATGTGTGTTTTCTTTAAATAACTCATGTTGTAGTATAGATAAAATACTGCATTTAATCCACAATTCAACTCTTGATGCATTTTAATGAGTTTTAATATATCTGAGCGTCTTTGGTTTTTTCAGCCAGGCGCCACAGCAGTGCAAGCATCTTGAACAACACTTTCCTGTTTGTGATAATGTGTGTGACCGATATTCCCAGCAGTTTGTGTTGCAAACTGAACATAGTCTATGTTACCTTTGTATATAAGATTACATGTGCTGCTGAGTTACACGACTGAAGATTGATTTGAAAATGAAAGGCAGATTCCATTTAGTGAACCCTGGGAAACAGGATTTTCGATCAGACCACGAGAGAACAAATCGATCGCAAAATAGGTATTTGGTTTCATAAACATAATCAAAATGCTGCATATATTAAAAGAAAACATAATTTAGCAGGCTGGATTGCCTCTTTAATCATCATTATCATGGATTTAACATTGCGAACCTCCTAGCGCTTTTTCTTTAACCTAAAACCTAAGTTTATTTATAAGCTGTGCATTGAGAAATGATTGTGTAAATAAAGCAGCAGTTCAAACAATATCACTGATGTTGTGTTTTTTTTTTGTTAATAAATCAGTTTGTACTATGAAAAAAATACTTTAGCATGTATAAAAAATTTGAAGTTTTAAAGATATTTTATGTTTCTAAGTAGGAAGCATTTCAACGTTACCGCCCCCTTCCCCTTCTAGACTAGGCTTTGACTCTTGAGCACCCGCCCTCTCTCTAGCAGTGAACAATTGCTTATCTTTTTTGAGACTAGTACTGCCACAGTCAATCAATTCAGGATACATTGCAAAAATGCTGTTGAAAGAAAAACTGAATAGAAATACCGGAGCAAGCGATCAATTAAAGGAGAACGGATCGATCTGCAGCTTAGACTAATTCATGTCAGTGTGCAGGAGTATTGATGCACATATTGAAGGTGGGGCGGGAAACTGGGGGAGGGAAGGGGGAGGGAGGGATAATATATATATATTTTTTTATTTTTTTAAACCAGCTGAACTGCAGTCTTGAAACTTTGTTGGTGCAGTATGTCAGGAATTAAAATGAATGGGATCTAGTGGAGGTGCAGCCAAAAAAGTAAATAGCGGGAGTCTGAGAGAATTTTAGTAAGAGCAACCGTTCATCAAAGACATGCCCTCGTTTCAAACCAGTCGCAGGTTCTACTCCAACAAGAAGCACAGTACCGTCCAGATGGCTCACCGTTAGGACTCAGGTTTTTTAAAATACAGGGTGAAACAAGCTTGAAAGAGTGGCTAGAACAGAGAGAATCAACAAGCTTGTGGAACACAGTCCCCATGCATGAATGATGTATGACAACATATTCGCCCTAATCACTTCTGCCCTGCATATTTAGGAGACGACATTACGACCGGCAAGTTTTGTCCGAACAACCACTGTATGTATGTGCTAGTGCAATAGACTATCTATTTATTATTCATTTGATTCATGGATTAACCTCCGCAGTAGATGGACGACTTGACTGTAAATCAGCAAGTTTATGATCCTATTGCAAAAGACTGAGTACACACACAACGCCAACTATTAGCCATGTTAATATGATGAAAGTACAGTACTAAATGTGTTTTCATGCAGGACTATGAAGTATAAGAGGCTCATGTTGCGAAAGTCATATGAAAAAACTAATCTCTTGTTTTAACAGGGGGCTCAACTCCAGTCATCAAGGGCTATCAACAGGTCAGGATTAAGGAGTATTCTGCTTCAAGCAAGGTGTTCAAATCAATGACTAAGTCGAAGACTGCACCACTGTGTGATGAAGCAGGGATATCCTTACAAACTGGGAGTGTTGGGTAGCCCTTAAGGACTGGAGTTGCCCCACCCCACCATCCCCCCTGGTTTTGTGGTATCACGACTGCAAATAAAAGGAATTACAAACTGCCATAACCTCATACAAAAACACGCGGCTTTCTTGGCCCATAAACACGTTTAAAGTAGAGTACGAGGGTACCACTGTTCCATTTAGTCTAATGTAGAAGTAAAACTGAAAACCAAAACATGTATTTTAAAGCCATTTGCAAAGCAGAATAGTAATGAAAACAACCGGCTCAAACCGCATATGTTACGGGCTTGCAAGCAGGACGTGTGCAAACAAAGACTTTTGGAAATGAATCATGTTTCCTATATGTGTTGTGTTTTTTGCATGAACAGTGAAAGATTATTTGCATTAGGTGCTAGATATCTGCAGAGTACTAAGACTTGCAGGCCATCTATAGCGGTTACAAGAAAAATGCTCTGCAATACATCACAATTCCTGATGCAGCTCATCCTGAGGGTAAGAGCCTCGTGTGCGTGGAAGCACACTTTTCTGTACGCCAACGAGCACAAAATAACCAATGCAAGTGACACAATATAGGGAGTCCCAAACATGGTGGATTGATGTTTTATTTTATTTTAATTAAAAGCCCAATTTACATAAGACATGTAAACGTGGCAGCCGAGACTCGGTGTTTTGACTTCTTTTTACCAACTACTAGAGTACCTCCGGTGTTTCTGTGTGGTGTCACCGCGCAAATGTAACCCAGAATAATGCTCGACATGCCGGGCGGGAGTGCGCGGAATCCTGACGGTCACATCACCCGGCCAGACGGCAAATCCCTGGTGGACGTGCCGCGGCTTTACCATCACTGGAGACCAGCATGTTGCTCCGGGGACAGCGAGTCTGGGATCAGTCGAGTGTGGTCTGACCTTCTCTTCCACCAGGGCAAAGGCCCTCATCTTAATTTGTCTCCTCAGACTTGGTAGAGCGGCCGGCTAAGCACCGTTTGCTCGTTTTAGAAAAGAAAAAAAAAAAAACGACTTTCGGCTTCATTGATTTTGTGAAACATTTACAAAATAAAACTATTTGAAACTAAGGGGCTGTACCCTTTAAAAATAAACCTTCCCTTGCAGGGTGCGGAAGTTGCAATGCGTTAACCACATTCCCCTGCCAGCTAAAAAGGTGTAGCACTACATCAACAATAGGCCATATTACGAAGTACTGTATGCAACAAAATACTGGATTACCACTTCAAATGGATCCCCCAAAGGAAAGATTGTCTGGTTTTGAAGAAGCCATTTAGGGTACAAAAACAGTTGCAGTTTTTGCATTTAGATTTTAAAATAAGAGATTCAATTTTATTTTTTAGGGCGAGGTGGATAAAACATTCTTTGGGAATGGAATATATGTAACATGAAACTGACACACACATCAGTTATTTTATCCCTTCAAAATTAGGCCTCTGATGATTCCGGAGCAGGGTCATGACTGTCCGCTACAACCTCTTAATTCTAACTTAAAAAAGTTTAGATAATAAATTATAACTGTGAGTTAAGATTTAAAGGACCACAAATAATATCATAACTGGACTTTCTCACTCCTTCTACAAAAATAGCCTCCCTAGAGTTTTCAATACGGTCATCTAACTTCCTGCCGTTTGTTTGACTAAATGAGGGACTGAGGTAGTACAAGATAAATTGATGCTTCGGAGCCAATGAGGACTCCATGTAATGGTTCTATTCTTATTTATAGTGTTTAAAACAATGGCTACTAACCAACACATCATCTGTACACACCAAAACCAAAATCAGCAAAATAATCAGACATTTCTATAATCGTCCCAGCCAGACAGAACTCACAAACACCCAGAGGCGCCAGCAAATACATTAAGATACAGTAATCATGCACATCCAAATTTTATCTAATACCATGTTTGCAAGAGTGTAGGACGAACGTGTATGGAGACACTGAAACTCTATACCTTGAGTGACTTTGATGGAACCGCAGCGTGTTTTTCTCTACTGTTTGGCCGTATCGCTTTTTACATAACAGCTGTGACCTGCACAACTTCCTGTATCCTAGTTACTTGGCAAACATCTACAAATATTTGGGGGGGGACAAGGAACCATGTATATTAGGATCAGTATGAATATTCATACGATATAAAATGGAATCGGCATAGCCTCAAAATGTGAAATTAACAGAAGGGGGCCCAATACCGATGCAGCTTTTGTAATAATGATTTATCTGGGGACAAAAACCTCCATTTTTGCACAGGTGTACAATAAGGTGCAGTGCATGCAGGAAGGAGAAACGTATTGGCCCTACCAACAAATGGGTGGGGGAGAACACTACAGGTTATATTCACAGCAGCACAATACGAAGGGAAAAGGAGTGAGAGGGAGTTTAAAAAAAAAAATGGCCAAGTAAAGTTACAGACCTGTAGCCAAACTAATGTCTGCTGCGGGGTTGTAATACAATGTGGGCATCCTGAATAAAATTGCAAAAAAAACCGTACATAACATATCCCAACAAAATACACACGACAATGGAGTCTTACAGCCCTCATGTAAATAAGACAACCTACAACAAGTTAGCAACTATGCATGCAACATATATCGTAATACTGGAGATATATTGTGGATCAGTTATTCTTGCTAAAAATAACATTTTCACAAGATAGTTCCTGACATGAGCTTCCAATGTCCAAGGTCAGAGATTCGTCTCGGCAAATGTTTCCTTTGAATGATGAGAGCTACTGTACAATTACCTTGTTTTTAGGTTTATGACTGCACAATATAAAAACCACACACTTCCCCAGCTATTTTAATCTCACTTAACTGCAGAGAATCACAACATATTTCTTTCATTACATTATTCATCCGCCGAATCAATTAACTTTGTGTTTACCGGGGCCCGTGGTTGGGGGGGGGGGGAATGGGGGCTATTTTGTATAATGACTACTCTGTGTGATAAAGATTCCCGTGATTTCTGTCTCTAGTTTTCGGACCTCTAACCCAACTAACATTTTCACCTCAGAGAGAAGCCAGTTCTACCATTGCTGGGCTATGTGATGGCAATATCGACTTGTACTACAGCTGATCTTATGTCCATAATACTAAACTTGAAAACCCAGGCTGGTTCTATGGTTACACCAAATATTAATCAGGGGCTCAAACAAGGTCATTCTAAAAGTGCCTTATTTGTTGATAAACCCAAACTTATATGCAGTCGCTCTCGAATAAGAATAATAATTAATACAAATAAAATATTTCACTACTCTATCTGTTTATCTTGTATTTATTGCTAACAAACATAAATACTTGTCCTGTACTTATTTACCAAAGGCAATATCTTGAAAAGAATAACATTGGACTTATTGTAAGGCCATTTTTATTTTCTCAATCAGGTGGGTAAAATGTTGAATCATGTCATTTGTTTATCAAAATGCAATGTCCAAGGAGAGGAGATAAAGGTACCCCCACAGCACACAAGGACTTATATTTTTCACCATAGCCCCACAAGCCTAATTTAAATATGGACCTCCCTGCATCAAAGGAAGCAAAAGAAGCTTAAAGGCAGGTCTAGTGGTACATTTCACGCACTAAGAGAAGGAGAAACCTCAAGTAGCATGTTCACTGACACGTTTCCAATCCATTACATGCACATTATAAGCATTTACACTGAACCTGGGTTCATTTTTAGCCAAACCATAAACAAAAAAGGGGGGGGGGGGGGGAAACGAAGAAGAAATAAAAAACCACAGTGTAGGGTTCAACCAAAAAGAAGAAACAATTTCAGTGACTTTTTTAATGTCTGGCTTCTTAATGTAGAAATGTAACATAAGCAATAATGTTAAAGAAAACAAAACAAACAAACAAAACAAAAAAAAAACACGTGATCATGACTACAAGGAGGACTTGTTGCTCCGAGTTTTGAGGGTTTGTGTTGGGTGGGTGGTTGGGTGGGCTGCAGTCGGTAGCAGACTCCAGTCAAAGTAAAGGCAAAAAGAGAAATGAAAAAGTCTAGAACTAAAAAACAAAACATCGATCCTGTATCACTGGGGTCAATATTACTACTGGTGAACTATATAATGATAGCGGGCATCTGTTATGAGCAGACAAAGGTTTAAACAATGGGCCTAAAAAAGATTTCCAGGTCTTGCAAACGTTTTAGCGGCCAATCAAACCTACAAAACACCAAATACTATTCATTTATTTTTATAGGGATCATAAAAAACATTACTGTGATTATTTTATCAAAAACACAAACTAACTGCCAAAAATGAAGGAGATTTACATTTTCTGCACTGTTTGCATGCGCAGGGTGATGTAAGCTCATGCTGAGAACAATCTAAAAAATAAACCGGATTTATTACCTTTTCCAGTACTGTATTTAATAAAGACAAAAAAAGCTTAAACCCCATAGTCTGCATTTAGAGGCCAAAAATACATCTTTCTACATCCACGTTTTACCACCATGTTTGTGTTAGCCCCTTCCATACCAAATAAAAATCAGCAATTGTAAGCGATAAATAGAAGTATAGAAATTTGCAAATCATTACAGCATCAGATGACTATAGCAAAACTTTGTTTTGTTTTTTTTTTTCCAAGGTCCAGAAACAGAAACAAATGTGGATGGATATAAGGACATGGAACGATTAAGATTACGTTCAAAAGAAATACCATTGATCTTTTTTGATAGACACTGAAATACAAAATTAAACTAGATTGGCCTCACTTGCGGAGTGGGCCTTAATCCCTTCGTCAAGATCCTGCGAGAATTCAAACCAAACCACTGTGGTAATTTAGACTTTATAGATAAAGCCTGAAGAATCCAACCTGATGTACCCTAGAGCAGCAGCTTAAATAAGATCTGAGAGCAAATCAAAAAACAAGCGTCTGGTAAGGGTATAACGACCTCTCTGCTGGCATGTGGGTGCCAAGGCCTGTTTCCTGAACTGATGATGGGCAGGGGGATGCAGAGATAAACTTCAGCCTATAATGGGAGTCCTCCGATTCTCCTCCCACTCTTCCTGTATGAAAACATGAACCGTTCCTGGGGTTGCCTAATGATGCCGTGAGCATCACAAGGGCTGCAACACTGGTGGCTCTCGGAAAAGGTCACTAAATATCCCCATTTTAAGTAACGATTCGAAGCGGATAGGAACACAGCTTCAGTTTCAGGGGACAAATGGGTTATTAACTGTAATAATCTTACCAGTCGGGACCCGAAAACCCCGTAAACAAAGGGGCTAAGGGCAAAAATACTGCAGAGAAAACAGCTATGAGCGTCAGTAACTCACCGCATGATGTCTAACAAATGTGCTTATTTTTAAAATAATTCCAATTGAAATATTTGCTGAGTTTTAATTAATGTCCCCATTAAAGGGAAAACTCCAATTGAACCAGAGATTCAGCCCCTAATACAATAAATGGTCGACAGTTAAAAGCCACGGGAGTTTCACAACCCTACCCCCAGCCATCCCCATAATCAAGCAAACGTTGGTTGTCAAACAAATAACGTCCTAGCATCCCAGCTCTCAAGCCGATTATGGTACAGAGAAAGAGAGCAAGGCTGGCTCAGTGTAGGCCAAAGACCCATTTAGAGTGATCAGACTGCTTGGGACATGTATCTTGCTAACTTCACAACCAATGATCAGGAGCTCTGCAGTGCTACCTACTTCAAATTAAATTCACTAGTTGTTATTATTGGTTCATTTTGGGGGAAATCGTTACTTAATGGACTGGTTTTGCACACTGCAAAGCAACACGGCCTCTTAATGTTGCGAGATTACAAAGTTACCGTACGTCAAGGGAGGATCCAAAGGGGAGAGGACCCCTTCAGAAAATTAATATGGGCAGACAACTATACCATGGCTGCATAAACAACATGGCAGTAGCTGGGTTTTGAGGCCTTGCTGTAACAATATTTGCAGGTTGCAAAGATAGATGCAATTTGCACCCATTCACAGAAACCACCCATATTACTGTATGCGCCGAGTATTTGTGCATTGCCAAAGAATTCCAATATAGTTTGCTTCTTCTCAAGGTGTTTCCCTTCATTTGATTTATTACAGTGATAACTAACAGTTATGTTTTATTCCTGGTTGATACGGTTTAGGTCTACTATTAAAGCGTTAGTAAGGGCTACAAAGTTCAATAATTAAGTCATCAGCAGAGTTGCTTTGATGTCAGTGGCAGTTAAATGGCGAGTGGCCCCGAAAGGTAATTCTGCAGGGGGGTCCCAAAAAGCGGAATTAACCACTTTAAAAGGAATGAATACAGGGTTTGAGTTCACAACTGTTCGGCTCAGTGGAAGTGGGAGATCAGAACGAAACCATTTGAGAATTATGGTGCGTTATACTTTCCGGAAGAAAAGACTGTAGGCCTATTTCGTCCGTATGGAGTTAGCCCAGCAGAAACTGATTTTCGTTTGTTAGATAAAAACAGTGTACGTGAAAAACATGAGTTAACTTGATAGCGGTGTTGGATTGTACTGGGGCAGGTCAAGAAAGAGTGTAATATTCAAAATTAGAACACATGGCCCCTTCTTGCAAACCCAGGTCCTTTCATTGTGAAAGGGGAGAAGCAAAATGGGGCTTTAAAAGTATAGGAAAACAGCTATTAACTTACCGAAGCATACTTTTATTGCTCATTACATAGGATATTTTTTTTGTGTGGATATATTAGTTTATTATTTATATAATAGACTTATATATATGAATATATATATAACAAACACACCACACACACACACCACACACACACACACACACACACACAAACACCACACACACACACACACCACCACACACACACACACACACCCACACACAAACCAACACACAGCATTGTTTTAAAGTAGAAAAACCCCTTGCGTGCTTTATTCATTGTAACACCGCTGGAGTTGTCAGCAGGCCTACTTTGGAACACGAAAAATGAAGTAAATGCAGAGTTATTTGAAGTCCGTGCCTAAAATATGAAAAAAAATTAAACATGATGGATCTATGTTCACTGCAACTTCAACATACGGCCAATATAAGCTGGTTCTTTATGCCCTCTCGCCTCTCTGAAAACATTAAACTGCAATGACAGTAGCCTCAGAGTCCTAGCGTTTCCCAGGGTATTTTTGGCGAGTGTATATTGAAGGAGGACAAAAGAAGGAATCAGTACTGTCCGCAATCCCCCAAATTAGATTGGTGTGATATGTGGGTAGAGCGATTATTTCACATTATATTTATTCAATATTAAACCGCGAAAAGAGCTAGGAAATGATTTCAACGTATCCTATGACTGGACCGCTCTATGAGCATGGAAACTCATGTCAAAAGGGGCAATCCCTTCTTAGGACCAAAAGGTGAAACAAAAAATTGTTAAGCATGCTTTAAGTGTCTCCATTGGGTATACATCAATAATGTTTTACCAAATCGAAGCCTATAAGTACTTTAATGATAGACTTGGCTGGGGTTTCAAGCCACCAACCCCCAATTTTTTATGTTTGAACACTTTAAAAGCAGTTATAGCACACAGAATTCTATATAGGTTTTTTTTTTTACAATAGAGAAACCATTGGGGACGACAAAAGATCAACCATGATTGTTCTCCCCCTACATGGGACCCTTGGTTTCCAGGAAAATTGACGATCATGTGTAGCAAGCTTAAGTATAAAAAATTTTTTTTCAAATATGGCCGTTGTGTCATCAATAGAAAGCAATCGACCATGATGCAGCAACTTCTGTTGGCCGTCGTATAGTGAGCGCCTCCATGCCCATTCAGTTAGTGTCCATGGGCCAAGCATTCTTTGCCCAGTGATAAAACTGGTGTAGCTCGGAACAGTCGAAGTCCCCAGAGGTGGGGGACAACAAGTCCGAGTTCAAATATTTAAAAAAAAATAGCACAAAAACATTTTCGAGTAGAAGGAGACTGCCGTGCTTTAATTAATAGTCATTATAACCACTGGGTGATGGTAATTGGGGTGGTAACAGGAGTACAGTAATCACACTTTTTATTTACAGTACCAATAGTTCCACTTTTTATTGACTTCCTACTTTCTAAACATAAATGCTGTAAAATATTCTTAAAGTATGAACAGAACAGATTGAAAAGATTCTAGATTTTTCAATTGACAGGCAACAAGCCCACTACTTTGACAGTCACTCGGCCCTGATTATAAAACATAAAGAGACCAATAAACCCTCATGACCAATACAGACATACGTGTCTTCACGTACATAAAACGGTCTGTTCTTCATGCTAGTCAAGTCAAGCAAGCTACGCTCCATTAAAATGCAATGGGGACTAAAATGTATACATGCAGGGGTCTTAAGTGAAGGTCAGAATGGGAGGTCAGATGTGAAGGTCCCGATCTGTGAAGGTCAGAATCAGACACACTGCTGAGTGAAACTAAGACCCTAAACTCAGAGCATCTTCAGGCAAGGGGACTGTTCCCAAATGAATGATTAAACATTGAAAAACAATTTTTTTTAATTTCTTGAAAACCGATGGCCATCAAACAACTGACATGATTAAACGCTCAGTCCCCTTGTTGTTCAGGCCCGTTTCAACGGGGAAACTAACTACTTAATATGCTGTAACCCCGTGCTCTTTAAAGGAGGCAGTTCCTCCGTAGGGACAAAAGTACAACTAAGGACGTGGCGTGTGTTAGTATGTTTTAAAAGTGGCTGATTGACACTTTAAAAAAAAATGGACCAAAAATGTTATGTTGTCAAATGTTCATATTTCCATAGTAAACAAAAGATTTGGAGGGTTGTTGGTGAAAATACTACAGGCTTACCCACATTAAATACGATGGGACCGGAGCATTGTAGCCGCTAAAGCCTCAAGGGAAAAAAAAAGGTTTTAGACAATTTTATTTAAAAAAAACATAATAATAATTTAGAGGAATGATCCAAATTAGAAACATTATACAAAACTGGCATTGCAATTCCCATTGGCAGGAAGGAAAGCTGGCCCTTTCACATGGAAATGGAACAATAGCAGCACAATCTATGAACCGCTCCGAAAAATCCAAAAAAATCAAACTGCAAGGCAGAGATGGAGAAGGATGAATCACTGTACAAATCCTGTTAAAGCCTGTTAGACACAACTTACTTAACAAGAATACGTTTCTAGGTTTGAGCCTACTGTATATTACAATCTCCTGTCCAAACTTGTCAGCAAAATCTGCCACAGAAAAGTATTATAATGGAGGTATTTTTGAGATTGCCACTGAATACAGCAATAAGGCGTAAGTTGGGTTTACATATTTTACAACAACACCTAGACAAATGAAGAAGGGGCTAGCTAAAAGCTACGGTGACGCATCTTAAGGCTTGGTCCGCGCTGGCTTGCGGGACAGAGCCGCAAGAGGTGGCCGACACTTGCGCCGTCTGTTTTTCCAAGCAGACTGGAAAATTGTACTCAGTGACTAGCAGAACGGAGCGCGTACGGCCACGCCCCATGTCGGAAGGGGTGCAGCCAATGAAGGGATGAACCTGCGTGATGGTGACATTATGGACCGCAAACCCAATCAAGCACCCCCAGGCAGCACTCTCAAATGCAGAACGGGGGAACTCAGGCTGTCGCCGCCAGCCGGCAGGCTGCGCGTGCTAGACCACGATAGCAGGGCAGCAGCCTAACGCAGCAGTCCAAGCTGACAATTGGTTTTTTATTGACTCTTGCCTAGTGCTCAATACATATCCAACATGATAATAATTAGCTAAGTTGCCAACGATCAGTTCTCCTGTGATCGAGTCTAGCAAGATTCGGCACGGGGGTTCACTAAATGGCTTGTCAGGGCAACAGAGAAGACCAAAGATGCAAAGTCGTGGGGAAGATCATGTGACCAGGCAGTCCACAAGATACCAATTGGCTTGCAGTTAGAGGGCAAGGGCTCAAAAAGGGTATGCCAGAGCCGGTTTCGACGATGAAGGGATGGACTTGTACCATGGTTTGCTATAGAAACAAAAAAAGATTTGCCAATAAAGTGCATTAAAATGTAATTCAGACGCACCTGTAAAAAAAAAATGCTACAAGGATATTTCTCATAGTACAGAATGATTATTAAAAACCAACATTATGGATGTCTCTATGGCAGCGGTGCGCAAAGTGGGGGTGGGAAATTTTTCTGTGGGTGGCGCAGGGCGGTTGAGGGGCTCCAGCGGATCTTCCACGAGGTTATTTAAATTAAAATGCCGGCGGGATGCGTGAGCCTATGCAACGCTATTACCTGACTATGCGGCGTCACTCGTGTCTTGGTGACGTGATGTTAACGATTCAAATGCGATGAGCGTCATGTATCGTGATTCACCATGGCCCCGCGGCGTAATTGACGGCAGAATCAGGGTGACAGGGGGCGGCAAGACGAGCACACAGCGGGAGGAAGGCGGGGCGGGCACCAGCGGGAGGAAGGCTCGGGGGTGCAGCTGCAAAGTTTGTGCGTCCCCTGCACTACGGTCCCTACTCGATACTCATGGGAGATTCCCCAAGATTCGGGATAGCTACTACCCAACAACCCTTCCCAGAGCAGATGAAAATAATCTGACAGCAGGATACAAAGCATAAATTTTCTATAGCAATTACGGGATTTTTACACTCTGTGGATTGTAGAGATTTATGAGAAATGAGGAACAGAGAACAAGTGTATTGAGGTTTTTAGGAAAGATAACTAAAATAGTGTTAATCATCATGTTGCAAAATTTTCAGAATATTTTGTAAGCTGCCAGTCAGAATGGTACAAGTTACATTGTAAACTTTAATGTGGAATGTTTCAAAACTGTAAATCTGCAAATATGCGCTGTGGAAAGTCGAATTTTCCACATTGACAAAGACTATAATTGGCCAAACATATAATTATAAGCAGATAGTGTCACTGGCTGGTTTTTTCTTTTTCTTCTTCTTTTCTTTTTTTGTTTTTTTACAAAAAGGTATAATAGCAATTGTTTGCCAGTCACATAAAACTACCAATATTCACCAAATTTGCAAGCAGGGGCCAATTTTTTGCTCTTTGCAGCAACAAGGATGATGTTAGAACCATGAATATTTGCGGTTTGTGATTCCATAACCATTTTTGAAGGTTTTATTTTGTAGGATTACCGAAAGATTAATTGACAATATTAATACACTGGCATTTAAGATAACACTCCAACTTCAGTGTTGAAGATGATTAACCCCAAAAACAAAGCAAAGCCTCTGGACTGATCTTTGACCTGAAATGTATATGATTATTCCGGGCCCAGATGTTTGCTGTTAACCGAGTTTTTTCATCAACGCATTAACTAATAACAAGATATGCGAAGTATTACAATTCACGTACAGTAGGGGGTGGGCAACTCCAGTCCTCAAGGGCAACCAACAGGTCAGGTTTTCAGGATATCCCCTGCTTTCAGCACAGATGGCTCAATCAATGTCTCCGTCATCGACTGCACCGGCGGTCGCTGACAGAACGGGATTATCCTCAAACGGACCTGTTGGTGCCCTTGAGGATGGGGTTGGCACCCCGTGCTTTCAGGCAATAACATTGACATACCCTACAATAAGATAAGATGTGGTACCATTTAACAGGGGGGCTAACGCAATAAGATACTAGGATCATGGGATGCAAGCAAACATGTAAGAGCTGCAATGGCCATTCAATAGAAATATGAGCCGGCTGCCAATGGAACCACAAACTAAAACTTAAAGATAAAAGGGGGGAAAAAACCCAACATACAGCAAATCGTGATAACCGAACACGGACGCGAGATCTCCAGCAGGACAGATCAATTCTCCGATTTCTGTACATTAATAAGCGCCTGGTTGCACCCGCTCACTTCTTTCACTATCAGAGGCAACATAACACCTACAGCACAACAGAATTCATAGCGCATTTTGGAATATTGACTGTCGGCTAACAAAGTGTTCGGAGTTTAAATACATATCACTGACACTGGAGGCAAAGCCAATACCTTCTAACAGAGTAAAAACGATGTGCGTAGCCTTGGCGCCTTTTGACCCTGACGAGCATGCATGTATTGTGCGTAAGAGAAGAGCGGCTCTGTGAGTAATGACACTGAATTTGATAACCCAATGGGACTGAAATGTGCCTTGTGACATTGGGCAAGTACACTTTATCTCCCCGTGCCGAAAGGCACCAAAACCATAAATGTGTAAATCATTCTGCGGCAGGGACGTGTCTGCAACATTCTAGTGATGTGTGCTCTTACTGTAATTGTGACACGCTTTGAGTCCCATTGGCAGAAAAGATTGCATATGAAGAAAAGCTATTAATTATTATATATGATCAAAAAATTAAATAGATGATACCGTTCTGTGGCTTAACGAAATGCTTTTTATTTGTGCGAGCCTGCGAGACACCACTGATCTCTTCTTCCGGCGATGTTACAAGAATGAAGCAAGCAAAAGGTATTATACTTAAAAACGAGTGTCTCTTGGAATGTTATCTGTGCTGTCCTTACCCGTTGGATCTGTTCTTGGCTTAGATGTGTCAAAAGGATCCTGAAAGCAAGGATGTAAGAATGTGTGTGTGTATCTTGTGGAAGTATAAATGAATGGAGAGCCCACAGTATATACAGTGGCTTACAAAAGGTGTGGGGGAGTGGGAGTATACACCAATAGGGACCACTAGTATCCACATACACTTTTAGTTGTGCACTATTCTCCACATTCAAACCCCCCACACACACCATGTATATTCACTCCCATCCACACACACTTTTGTAACGCACTGTATATACTGTGGGCTCTCCCTTCCTTTATTCACACAGAACCCACACACACGCTTACATAACTTGTTTCAGGCTCCTTTGACAACTCGTTGTAAATTAATTAATTGTTTTGTTGCCTAGTGTTGTAAATTAATTCATTGTTTTGTTGGCTAGTGGTTTAGTTTAATAGTTTGCTTGGATAGT
>WSYH01008164.1:0-30220 GCA_036426205.1 Ascaphus truei
GGGTCGGGGAGCATGGGCCTCAAGGGGGGGTGATCGCGGGGGTTAGGGGGGGGGGACGCTGGTGTTAGGGTTGGGACGGGGGGGGTTGGGACGGGGCTGGGGGGGAGGCTTGTCGGCACTTGCCTGTTTCTCGGACCAGAGACTTATGCCAGTGAGATTCAGGTAACAGAGAAGGATCTAGTGTTCTTTCGGCAGCCCATGGGCGAGATTTACAGACCGCTGGGGCCATCTAATGGGGAAGCACCACATCAACTCCATAATAAACGATTATGGCCATAACACTGTAAAAAAGAACCCTAGATTCTGGCGCAGATCGGGGACAGCTGGTTGCATCTAGTAAGTAGGTAGGCGAGGCTGATTAAGGTGACCATAAAAAATATACCCCCTGGTGGTACCCAGGTGTAGTAACATCAAATACCAAAGATATGAGCCAACTATATATCCCCCAAAGATAGAGAAGCTAGACGCCGAGGGAGGGGGTATTAAGACGGATCTGAGGATAGGGGTCCCAGCTAGAGAATTATAGACCTCAGAGGAGGGCAGCAATACCAGATACAGGGAGTAGAGGCCCATCCAGCTCGAGGATAAATACCCTACGTGTACTGAAGGACGGGGCGGGTCATTATGCTGATGTTCAGGAAACGTACAGTTAGCATGTTATACATTTACCTTTTAACTAGGTCCAGTTGACCACATGACTAACCACAGGGGGTTCCGGGTGTACCCAGATGGGTCCACGGACGGGACGTCCCGAGAGGTTCTCAAGGGGCACTATGCCCTTCCCCCCCATCTTTAGAGGGATGGGGGTACCCATGACGGGGCGCACATATCGCCAACTCATTCTCTTTTTCTCCTTCTCTATCCCCCCCCCCCATCCTTCCCTACCTACCTCCCCCAGCCCATGCTAAACAGAGACAAAACCCAGCTTAACCGCACGGAAAGTCCAGACACTGAGATTCCACAAAACAACTAAGCAGATCACAAGAGGAGCACTGAAGGCAGGTCCCCCCCTCCATCGTGGGAAAATGGAGGGAAAGGTAGGACGCACCAAACACACCAAAACCATAAATGGCTCTTAAAACGACACTTAAATTAATATCATTAAATGTTAGAGGGTTAAACTCAACCACCAAAAGAAAACTTGCCCTCCAAGAGTTCAAAAAAACAAAAGGCGACATACTGTTTTTACAGGAAACGCATTTCAATACTACGACCCCCCCAAATACCTTCCAGAGGGTTTTCCCACAGGCGTACTATGCATCATGCCCCACAAAAAAAAGAGGGGTAGCGGTCCTATTTAAGCATACAGTCAAATTCCTGTTAAAACGAGAGACTGCTGACCCAGAAGGGAGATACATTATCTTACAAGGTACTCTGTCGGGAGTGGAGGTCACTTATGTTAACATCTATGCCCCAAACGAAGGCCAGGCCAAGTTCTTAAGAGATCTATGCGACCTTATCGATCCCCAAACTCGAACTACATTGTTACTATTAGGAGATTTCAACATGATAGCAATGCCAGAATTAGATAGAACAAGCCCCACAGGGACTCCACATCCCCGTGTCACGGAAAAAAATGCCAGAGAATTTAGACAGATAATGAAGGAGTTCTCCCTGACAGACATTTGGAGGGCACAGCACCAGGGGCAGCGGGACTACTCCTATTTCTCCCCCCCACAACAAACCTACTCAAGGATTGATTATTTTCTGGGTACTAAAGATATCTTCCAGGCAACCTCCCAGTCAGATATAGGATCAATATCCTGGTCGGATCACGCCCCGGTATCACTGACACTCTCCCTCCCCTTCTATTGAACTAACCAATACAATTGGAAACGGAACGATTCTCTGTTAAACCAAGTAGATGTAGAAATAGAGATTTAACAAAAACTCAGAGAATACTTCACGCTGAATAAGGGCTCTGTAGAGTCACCAGCAATGTTATGGGAAGCCCATAAGGCGACAATCAGAGGGAATATCATCTCCATAGCATCACATAAGAAAAAAATAAAGCAAAAGCTCTATAATGAGCTAGCGGAGAAAGTACAACTTTTAGAACAGAAACATAAAACTAATCCCTCAAAAAAACTATTCAAATTACTAGATAAAACCAGGTCTGAACTTAAGCAGACCCAAATGGAAGAAGTGGAGAGGGCGTTGCGGTGGACCAAACAAAACTATTACGATAAAGGTAATAAAGCCAACCGATTACTCGCCTCCAAATTGCGAGGTATGAGAGCTAAATCCCAAATATCAGCTATTCTGACAAAATCAGGTACAAAGACACTTTGTGAGACGCAAATAGCGAACGAATTCTCGGAGTATTATAACAAATTATATAACCTAAATTTCCCAAAAAACAAATCATCAGACGCGGAGGCTATCTATACATACTTAGAAGCGTGTAAACTCCCATCACTTTAGGAAAGTAACCTCTCAGATCTAAATAAAGAAATCTCCCTAGAAGAATTGATAGATGCAGTAGCCCAATTAAAACCCGGCAAAACGCCAGGCCCAGATGGGTTCTCCAATCAGTACTACAAAAAAATTTAAGTCTGTTCTGGCCCCGTATCTACTTGATGTGTTTAATGCGTTTCTGGAAGGAACAGCCATCCCATCATCCATGTCTAAAGCTAATTTAGCAATCATACCAAAGGAAGGGAGAGACCCACTACAGTGTGGTAACTATCGCCCCATAGCCCTCCTTAATTCGGATCTACAACTATTCAGCAAAATTCTTGCAAATAGACTGACCCCCATACTCCCAAGCCTAATACATATGGATCAAGTCGGGTTTATTGCCGGCAGACAGGCCTCAGACAATACTAGGAAAATTATAGACATAATCGACCATGTACATCTCTCATCCACGAAGGCCATCCTGTTGAGCTTGGATGCGGAAAAAGCATTCGACAGGATTAGGTGGGACTTCCTAGACCAAAAACTAATTAAATATGGATTTAAGGGCCCATACCTAGAAGGGGTCAGAGCCCTATACAGATCTCCCACGGCTGTAGTGAAACTCCCAGGAGGAGACTCAAACCCTATAAACATAAAGAATGGTACTCGACAAGGATGCCCCTTGTCTCCGCTTCTGTTTGCTCTCTCTATCGAACCCTTGGCAGCAACAATTAGAGACGAAAAAAATATAAATGGAATTGTAATCGGAGAGACAAACTACAAAATATCCCTATTTGCCAACGACGTTATCCTAACTCTCGCCAACCCCTTGATTTCACTCCCGAACTTACACTCACAATTAGAGAAATGTATCAAAATCTCGGGATATAAAATCAATATGGATAAGTCAGAAGCATTGAACTTAACGCTATCAGATCCTGAAGTTAAATTACTACAAGCAAATTTTAAACATAAGTGGAACTCCACAAAGATTAAATACTTAGGAATCCAAATAACAAGGGAGTATAATTCGCTATACAAACATAACTTCCCACCCCTATTTGAGAGGCTAAAAAAGGACCTCCAGAGCTGGAACGAATACCAGATATCTTGGTTAGGAAGAAAAGCCACGATCAAAATGAATATCCTACCAAGGCTCCTGTATTATTTCCAGACTCTCCCTATAGATATTCCAATGCCGGAGCTTATAAATATACAAAACAGAATTTTCCAATTTATCTGGCAAAATAAAAGACCCAGGGTAGCTAGATCTATTATGCTAACTCCAAAAGATTGCGGAGGCTTGGCAGTCCCGGATATCATTAAATACTATCTGGCGGCCCAACTCAAACAAGCAATAATGTGGAACAACGATCCAACCACCAGTTGTTGGGTGGGACTTGAGTCTATCTATACAAGACCTCTCTCCCGGCCGCTATGTGGACCGAGAGGGGAGGAGAGACCCTCTTAGAAACATTAAAACTGGGAGCAATGAAATGTACATGGCGGATATGGTCTAGAAATAAAGATAAATATGGTCTGACAGCCAGTCCAACACTACTAACCCCTATATTCCACAACCCTGAATTCCCACCAGGCTGGTTCCCACAGAGACTCAATAAATTCAAGACGTTAAAGTTGATGGTAGCTGACGACTTTGTAGATAACGGTATAATTTTACCACTCCAGGCGCTGGAGAAGAAACACCAAATCATAAATATTCCAGTGTTTTGTTTCCTCCAAATCAGGCACTACCTGCAATCAGTCTCCAAAGATTCGACATTCCATCCTCTAACAAATTTTGAAAGACTATGCAGGAAGGGATACTACTGTAAAGGGCTGATTTCAGAGATATATTTGGGCCTGGCGCGATCAGCGGGTTGTTCCCAACATAGTTATATGATCAAATGGGCAGAAGATCTGAATACAGAGATCGATAGAGAAGACTGGGAGGACATTTGGGAGGTAGCTGCAAAAACGTCAATCTGCACCACGACCAAAGAGAATATTTATAAAATTCTATTTCATTGGTACCTAACCCCGAGCAGGCTGAGCAGATCTTCCCCGGGTCCCCGGATTTGTGCTGGAGGGGATGCAGGCAAAAAGGAGATATGGTTCATATTTGGTGGAGTTGCACAAAAATTCAGGTATTCTGGGTCATAGTGTTAACAAAGATAACTTAAATTAGCGCTAGACCAAATGTGTATATGTGCAGTGCATATAAACGTGTGCTGAAGCTGCCTGGTGATTCTACTAAGGGTGCAATCTCAAGTGAACCCTAAAAATAATATAATAATACAAAGGTGGAATAAATACCTGGCGCATACAAATGGTGATAATATTAACAATACAATATATTGATATTAATAATGTAAAGGATATATCAGTGAAGTGAAGTCTTTTTCAAAGTCTATGAGTGAAATGGACTCTGTCCTTGACTTGGGTAGAATAAAGTCACTCTCCTGCAGCAAGTTATATTCCTATTGATTGAGACAAGAACAGAGACACCACATTGCGCAGTATTGACTTAACAGCAAATGAAGTTCTCCCTTGTATGCCTCTAAATGAAATGCCCACTTACTAGATATAAAGTGGGTCTCATGCAGTTGAGAGAATCTGTATCCTTGTTTCTTCAAATACAGACGTTCACAGGTTAACCCGAACCCCACGTGTTGATTCTGTCTCTCCTGGATCCTTGAAGAAACTCCGTCTCTGGAAAATGCTTTCTCCTTCTGTGCTGCTCTCCTGTATGTGCCTCCAGCCACAAAGATGAAAGCCTTTATCCAAAATGACCCGTGTTTATTTACAGGCCCTGTTTGCTCCTCCGAGGCTACTACCAGGACTGGACTGAAGGCGAAAGATAGTTTGCCAAGGATTTAGCCTTTCTAAATGCAATTTTTGGTCCTGGTTCAATTGACTCTTTAAGGTCTTCCTCCAAGGCGAGCACTTCCCAATGTTTCTGGATGATTGAGCGGATTTGATCTATGCCGTGTAACAGCGGATTGGACCCTTCTGGAGTGCCCTGGTCTCTCCTTGATTTAAACCCCCTGCCTAGAACCAGTCAAACCATAACACCGTAACTCAGCATGAGTACAGAGTTTGGCATTCATGTAAGCCTCCTCTGTAACCCCTGTTCTGCAGCCCCTGACAGAAAATCTGTTTGCCAATTCGGTGGCCCGTTGATGAAAAGAATCCTTGTTAGAGCAAAGCCGCCTTAGGCGGAGGAATTGGCCCTTGGGTACACCACGGATGAGTGACCTGGGGTGATTGCTACCCGCTTTAAGAAAGGTATTTCTGGCATTTTGTTTCCTATAAATGTCAGTCTGTATTTCTCCTGTAATGCCAATAAATAAAGTGATAGCTAAATAATTAATGTGATTAATATGGGGTTCATAAGTAAAGTTAAGATTCAACATATTGGAATTAAGTGTATTAATGAAAGTGTCCAGTGAATGTGAATCCCCTTCCCAAATCATTATCTGGTCATCAATATAACGCTTGTAAAAAAATAATATGATGCCGAAAAGGATTAGAATCACCAAAAATAAATGTGGATTCGCAAAGACCCATAAAAAGATTAGCATACGACCGGGCAAAGGAGGTACCCATAGCCGTACCCCGTGTCTGCAAGAAACTGTGACTCAAATAAAAAATAATTGTGAGTCAATAAAAATGTGATGGAATCTAAAAGAAAAGTGCGAAGTGAAATAGATAATGAGGAGCCGAAGAGTAAGGGGTTAAATACTCCCCTAGCAATGCTCACACGGAATGTCCACGTGTTAAACATACACTTTGTATCCTTTAGAATCTTGTTTTCCTTCCCAAAGAAGCCTAGACCTCCATAATCCACATCAGCCAAAATCAATAATGTCACATATCATGTCCTTTCATAACCACTCTTGATAGACTTCCACTAGCCTTAATAGGTAAATCTTATGTGGTTGTCAGTGGTTTAGGGTACTGTAGACATATAGTATACATCACTTTCACTGTCCGGAAGAATTGCCTGGACTCTTGGGACACTGTCCCCCATCTGTTAGTTAAGCTATGTCTAAAGACTGGATATTATTGTGTATCTAGTGACCCTTAATGAGAGGGTATTGTTTAAGCTGGGGAACCAGGTTAGTTAGGGAAGGGTCCCTTGAATTTGTTTTAAAAAAATGCGTTTTATCGCATCTATTGATGGTCAGACGCCCATAACTCTGCATTTCCAACCTTTATACGTGCCTGAGAGCCATATTGCACTTCTAACCCTGCTGCATGTGGCTTGTCCCAGAACACCCAGCAGGCCTGGGGACTTCCTATGAGAGGCAATTAACCATGAATATTCACTAAATGTGACCATGCGCCTTGTAACAAGATAACACCCCTTTGTGCAGACAAAGGGGAAAAGGTACTCACCAGAGACAGGAAATGGAACAGTTTCACTCTTTATTGGGATCAGATGTTCCTCAGTGTTTGTCTCTTCTTTCTCCGACTTAATCTCTAAACTCTCCGGTACATCCACTGGGAAACCTGGCAATAAGAAAAGGGAAATCCATCATGTAAAGCTGGGAGTGGGGGCGCTTCTTGTGATAT
This sequence comes from Ascaphus truei, assembly GCA_036426205.1. Classification (NCBI taxonomy): domain Eukaryota; kingdom Metazoa; phylum Chordata; class Amphibia; order Anura; family Ascaphidae; genus Ascaphus; species Ascaphus truei. The sequence goes on from WSYH01008164.1 coordinate 6,979, forward strand.
CAGTATACAGAAATACTCTATACTGATCCCTATGGGGGAGGGGTGAAGGGATTGATTTTACTTTATTAACCCTTTGAGTGCTGAAGAAGTTTTTACCCCCAAGTGCTGAAAACATTTTGGAGCTACCAATGTTCAAACCTCAATAACAATAATATCCTCAATATAACCTTAGATAAATCATTTTTTTCATTAGGACAGGTATCTTATAATTGTATGCACGCTTTAATATTATTTCCCAAAATATTGTAAACATTTCAGTCCATTTTTAAACATACTGAATAAAGACAGGTGAGGATGTAATGGTACTTACCACAAACAGGAAATGCATCTATTTCTTCCTTTATTGGGGTCAGATGTTCCTCAGTGTTCGGTTCTTCTTTCTCTGACTTAATCTCTAACCTCTCCAGCACAACCACTGGGAAACCTGGCAACAAGAAAAGGGAAACCCATCATGTAAAGCTGGGAGTGGGGGCGCTTCTTGTGATTTCACCTCCTCTGATATTGGTATAATATAATACCTCTTGTAAAAAAATGTATTACTAGCCCTTCTGGCAGAACATGACAGAGGTGAAGATATATTATCTTCTTACCTGCTGATGGTTCTATAAGAAAATAAGATTAGTTTGGGTGTTTGACTCGCATAAATGCCAAATAATCAGATATTCCCCCCTTGCATATTCCAAAGACACTAAATTATCTCCTCTACTCACTTAACAAGCGTGGATCCATGCTGGGAGTGGGCAGCGCTGCTCTGGAGGTGCTGGGAGTGGGCAGCGCTGCTCTGGAGGTGCTGGCAGTGGGCAGTGCTGCTCTGGAGGTGCTGGCAGTGGTCCTCTGGAGGTGCTGGCAGTGGGCAGTGCTGCTCTGGAGATGCTGACCGGAGGTTACTTAATCTATATGTGTTGGGTTTTAGAATGTGCCTGTATATAAAACAGAATTGTAATGATCAGGTTTTTTTTTTGGACAAATATACAGCATTTAGTATCAGCTCTTTCACACCTAAATCATTAACCCCAAAGGAGTCGGAGAAGACAGGGGCACCAAAAAACACATATGGTCCATTCACAAACAGGAACTTAATTTTAAACACTGCAAAACTTTAATGGCTCAGGATTGTGTCACCACATAACCATCTAGAAAAGTATAAAGAGAGTCGGAGATTAGCAGCCAAAAGACCAGTAAAGTTCTCATAGTGTAACATAGTAACATACTGTACAGTTCCACAGTATTAAGATACTGGTCCCCCAGTATCAAGTATTAAGCCAGGTCCCCCTCTGCTTGTCGTTCCCCCCCCTCACCTTGCTGGCGATCGCGGGTGCCGCCGTGCCCCATGGCGGACCCGTCGGCGGGCCGCAGGTGTGGGTGGTTGCTGGGGGAGCTGTGCGGCGGTTGCTGTGTGCGGCGATCGTGAGCCAGGTACTCCCGGAGCAGGGTGCCGCCATCTTAGATTGCACACGCATGCGCAGTAAGGATTTCAGTGCGGTGGCCAGCCGGGAAGTTCACGCATGCGATTTGTAGAGGCCCTAGACATAATGAAGGCAGAGTTCCTAAACGTAATGAGGTATGCGTTCATGCAAATAGAGCCAGCGCAAGGAAGAGATGGAGGCTCCGAGAGCAGAATTGCGAGATGTACGCAAGGAACAGGATTCTCTCACAAGTGGACTAAACGTATTGAAAATACTGTACAGTTCCATAGTATGAATAAAAAGCAGATACAGTACATGAGTGAGACTTTGGTAAATGCTCCCGATACTCTCTCAGGTCCAGCAGTTCTGCTCCATACTGACACAGTCTCACTTTCCTATTTCATATGGTGACAAGTGGGTAATGCAGAGGAACCAGTGCAGTAACTTCCCTCACCTTACCCCACCACAATAAATAGGGGGGTTTGATCCCTCACTTCCTCAATTTGTTCCTTGATCACCTCCAGTTTCTCACATTCAGCTCATTTGTACCTGGCAGGACATTCTTATATAAAGGAGTGCCTGGGGAAACACTGACATTTTACTCACCGATTCTTTATTTTCCCCTGGTCTCTCAATGTCAGCACATGACATGAGGGAATAGGCTCTGCCCATCTGAAGGGGAACCCGGGAGGAACCAACAGGGTCAACGGGAGCCCAGAGGGAGCCCCATGCTATGCACCTCTGCACACATCTCTTACACAACGATACACCCTTTCCTCTGTTGCTCAACTGCTAAAACTCTGACACAGACCCTCATTCTGTCCCGTCTCAATTACTGTAACCTCCTGCTGCCTGGCCTTCCTGCCTCTCACCTTTCTCCCCTATAATCTATCCTAAACGCTGCTGCCAGAATCACTCTACTCTTTCCTAGATCTGTCTCAGCATCTCCCCTCATGAAATCCCTCTCCTGGCTTCCGATCAAATCCCGCATCTCACACTCCATTCTTCTCCTCACTTTTAAAGCTTTACATTCTTCTGCCCCTCCTTACATCTCAGCCCTAATTTCTCGTTGTGCACCATCCAGACTCTTGCGTTCTTCTCAAGGATGTCTTCTCTCTACCCCCTTCGTATCTAAAGCCCTCTCCTGCCTTAAACCTTTTTCACTGACTGCCCCACACCTCTGGAATGCCCTTCCCCTCAGTACCCGACTAGCACCCACTCTATCCACCTTTAAGACCCACCTTAAGACACACTTGCTTAAAGAAGCATATGAATAGCACTGTGGATATTCTGAACACATGATACATTAAGCTTGGCCCCCTGCAGATGCACTTACCAGAACTCCCTCCTACTGTCTCTGTACGTTCTCCCTACCTACCAATTAGACTGTAAGCTCCTCGGGGCAATGACTCCTCTTCCTTAATGTTACTTTTATGTCTAAAGCACTTATTCCCATGATCTGTTATTTATATTATCTGTTATTTATTTGATTACCACATGTATTACTGCTGTGAAGCGCTATGTACATTAATGGCGCCAAATAAATAAAGACATACAATACAGTACAGCAAAGGAAGTGACAGCATGCTTTGTTTCCACTGTTAATGACACAGGGGTGGGTCTTTCTGGAGGTTATATATTGCACAGAACTGCCAAAAGTTAGTCAGTCAAAGTGAGTCCCAGTGAGTCCAAGCTCATCCTAAGTGTCTGCATAAGTACAGTCTGTCTGTCAGAGTGGCCAGTGACAAGCTGATTACACACTGTGTCCAGGGCTCTGGCACAGCTGGTGGTCTCCCTTAGGGGAGAGGTGGACAGCCAACTTAATTAGAGGACAGGAGGAATTTTCTGAATGGAGGGCCTCTACAAGATGTGCGGCTAAGTGTCGGCCCCTGGGATGGGCAGTCTGCCAAGAGACATGTCAATAAAGATGCCCAGGAAAAGACCCTTCTTGCCTGTGAGTGGAGTTACTCAGGGAGAAGGTGCACCAAGGAGTTCCCCGGCAGAAACTCCTCCCTGCCCCTGTAGGGATCCTGATGGGGTGGAGGCGCTGTACCAAATGTGAGTGGGACTCAGCACACTACCTCAGACGCCTGTCATGGTGATATCCCCACTAACACCCAGCGGGAGACTCAGGAGTCCTGTGAGCCAGCAGGTGCACCACAACACACATACATGTAATTGGGACAGTTTCTCACATATGGTGGTCAGGATCAGAGGGGCTCAGGGAAACACCGTTACACACCATTTAGAAAATGAGGGGTTAACCCCTTGTATGCTACAGACGCGAGGCTACCACATGCTTGGGTTTCTATATGGTGGCGTATACACAGACACCCAGACACAGCACCCACCTCAATGCCTGGGGTCACCCTGCTCTCCCTCAGCTGTAGTTCTGCACTGCAGATTTGGGGAGGGAAGAGGGCTCGGTGTCTCACTTCTACATCTCTCATACGGTTTCTGGCAGGTTGCACCAGCATTTAAAGTTACCATGGAACATGGAACATATCTTCTGTTAAATAGCATGTATTTCCATAATACCAGTAACATTGAAGATGCACAGCCTGCTGCGCCTGCTGATATACCTGCACCGCCCATTCAACAACACCAGATCATAAATGGAGATAACTACTATGATATGTATCAATACTTATATGGTCAAGACAGATTTGGAGGTGTAAACAACCAACAACTGAACGTACCTCCAGACCTCTTGTTGGAAGAACCCAATGCTGAGCCAGATTACGACATAATGGAGATGTGTGTGATTCAGGATTCAACGGTTGCATCTTTAGTTTAATCCTTGCAGTTTAAACATATACGTAATTTAGGGTAGAATAACCACTATCATATAGAGATGTGTGAAGCGTTGTAATGTTGCAACATATATAAATGTGCCTTTTTTGAACAACATGTGTTTGGTGTATTTCACAGATGTCGAGGAACAATACATGGGACCAATGTATGATGTCAGATGGGAAATCGTTCTATTAGATGCTTGAGACGAATAGCGAACAACTATTACCATAAATATATAAGAAAGCTTTCAAGGATTGGTGCGCAGATTACCAATCACTATGTAATGTTATCCTATTGTTCAAATATTTACTATGCACTTCTATATCATAATCATGTTTCTTTGCACTTAAACACAAAAAAGACAAAAGCGCAAACGCACATAGTGAAGTTTGTAAGATGGCATAATTCCTGAATTGTAATGCAGTATATATATATATACTGTGCAGTATTGCAGCCAGGGAAATAAAAATGCTCAATCCCTGCCTAAAATACCTCAATGCAATCGGCGGGGAAAACAGTCACAAACCTCAATACACCCGTGGTATACCCGAATTAGTGGGACTAGCCGAGCTCGAAAAGTGTGTCGCCAGTGTATGCGTAGGCCTCTAGGTAATCTACCACAGTCTAAAATCTCTGCATTGTACGTCTCTCAAACCATTGTTTACTTTCTGTGATGAGAAGTTTTTCTGTTTTAAACATTCTTTCATAGACGTTTGCTCATTGTTATAACTCATTAGTCCCTTTGGGCCTCTCTGCAAAAAGGAGATCAAAGGCCCTCTTCGCGTTTGGCTCTGCAAGCATTTAGACTCCAAACCATAGTGATGTTAATATATAGCACAGATAACTTATACAATGAAAATAAGTGCAGACACTAGATAATGTGAAAAAACAATTAACAAAAACAGGTAGAGTGCGCAAATATTGTTTCTATGAATAACCCTTCACCACCGTGGGTAATTAGATAACAAAATACAAACCTCTAAATCGATGGGTGACCTGCAGCTATGTGAAAAGGGGTAAACCCCTAGGAACTGAAACAAAAAAGACCAAAAGCGCAAACGACATAGTGAGTTTGTAAAAATGGGTGAAATAATTTTAGGGTAATATCTGCGTACATCAGGTTAGTGGGTATAAAGCATTTCATGTGCAATACATGAGTTTACCAACGCCGCAATGCCGCCTCCAGACTTCAGGAATCTATCTCACGCATTCAGGACAGCTGTCTCGGTTGGTGGTAAGGAACCTCGAACTGCGGTGTGTGTCTTGATGTCTCCTTCACGATCGCTGCCGGTATGCTGCTACCTTCTCGGGTCATGTTTCAACTTCCAAGGAGATATTCTGCTTCTTCCTTTTCCTTCCACTCCCCACCTCTCATTGTCCTCTTATCTCCCCTCTCTCTTCCCTGCGTCACAGATCATTCGGCAGTTAGGCACGTTTTTCCGACGCGGGTTTTTTGCGAAAGGCGAAACCAGGGGAGGTTTTGTGTTGTAACGTTATGTGTTAAAGAGTAGATCGTTAGCTGTACTGCAGTGTGCCCGGGAAATGCAGTTTTTTTTTTGTTTTAAAGGGGTGAATATAATTTTAGGGTATAATATCTGCGTACATCAGGTTAGTGGGTATAAAGCATTTCTGTGTGCAATACATGAGTTTACCAACGCCGCACTGCGCCCTCAGACTTCAGGAATTCTCTCTCACAAGCATTCAGGACAAGCTGTCTCGGTTTGGTAAGGAACCTCGAACTGCGGTGCTGTGTCTGATCGATCTTCCCGATCGCTGCGTTATTGCTGCTCTTCTCGGGTCTGTTTCCAAATTCCACTGCGTCCCAGATCACTTCGGCAGTAGGTCACGTGTCCCGCGGGGTTTTGCGACCGGCCGCAAAGGGAGGTGTAAAGTAAAGCGTGATCGTAGCTTTACTGCAGTTTGCCGAATGCAGTTTTTTTGTGGAAATCAGTCCATGGTTTTTTTGTGAGAAATCAGTCCAATGCAGGAAAAATCACACAAAGTGTGGGGATACAGTCCTAGGACTTAATAAAATCTTTATCCAACGCGTTTCGAAGCATAGGCTTCTTCTTCAGGGATAAATTGAACTGGTTTAAGAACATATTTATACCCATAGTCCGCTACTGATTGGTCACAATCATAGGTGTCTGAGACCCCATTCTCAGTGGATACATAAACACATCTCCCAAGTTTATACAGACCCCATTCTCAGTGGATACATAAACACATCTCCCAAGTTTATATACAGGAAGGCTCGCAGTTTAAAAGACACACTAGTTCCGAGTGATATTGGGAAAATTGTAGCAAATAGAGGTGCCCAATCCTGGTTGAGTAACAATCTAGTAGGGAACTTCCCTTGTGGAAGATGTTGTACAGTACCGACACACTTTATTGCAGTGTGGTCGGTACCGCAAGCCGGGAGATTTCCCGGCTTGCTAGTGGCCGCCCCTCGGCGTGCCGCGCGTCATAGACGCGCGGTCACGCGTCTTCGGGAGCCTGCGCCCCCTGCACGCGCGTCCAGGGCTCCCCGAGGGAGCCCTGGTGTCCCGCGATCTGCGGGACGGCGGCAGGGGGTTCCGGCGGACCCGGCAGTGGTAGGGAGAGCGCCCCGATCGGAGGGCGCTCTTCCGCTGCTTCGGCGCGCGCCCGTCACACTCGGGCGCGCGCCAGGCTACTGCTGCGGCCAAGAACGGGCAAATGCTCGAATAAACTTGGCCGCAGCAGTATATGTAAATTCCTACATACTGAACGTAAAACATTTAGATCAAATATAGATAATAAAGTGTATAACATTACTGAATTTATCAATTGCAATACAAGATTCTTAGTGTATTTACTAGAATGCCCCTGCGGCCTGCAATATGTAGGCCGCACAAAACGCTGTCTGAAAACACGTATCCAAGAGCACGTGAGAAATATTAAACATGCACTACAGACTCATAGTGTAAGTCGTCACTTCTCAACCCACCATAACAAAGACCCCTCAACCCTGACTTTCAAAGGGATTAAAACCATTCCCCAAAATAGACGTGGAGGAGACAGAATAAAAGATATATCAGTCCAAGAAACTTATTGGATCCACCAATTGAAGTCTCTAGGTCCTAAAGGTCTAAATGAAAACATAGACCTTTGGTGTCTATACTAAATAATATGTACAAATAGGCCCCGTATAGGTATATGTCTCAGATCAGCCGAGTGCTTGGTTCTATATATAAAATCTGAACAACATCTGTGATACCCATTCATAGTAAATATTAAGTATTATTATTTTTTATATGTGTTATTAACACTTGTTTGTTTTATTTCAGAGCCTTTGAAATACTCATAATCACTGGCATTTTTATTAAAGTGTTTTATTAAAGTGTTTTTTAAGCTGCTAATATGTAATAATAAATGATTAAATGTATTGTGATTTTACTATACCCCTGGACCAGCACTGAAAAGGTCAACCCACCAGAGCACTTTAAGAAGTTATTACTTCAAACACCCACACTTGTGGGATGGTGCAGAGTGAGGATCAGATTGGTGTAGACACCTATGATTGTGACCAATCAGTAGCGGACTATGGGTATAAATATGTTCTTAAACCAGTTCAATTTATCCCTGAAGAAGAAGCCTATGCTTCGAAACGCGTTGGATAAAGATTTTATTAAGTCCTAGGACTGTATCCCCATACTTTGTGTGATTTTTCCTGCATTGGACTGATTTCTCACAAAAAAACTGCATTCGGCAAACTGCAGTAAAGCTACGATCACGCTTTACGTTACAACCTCCCTTTGCGGCCGGTCGCAAAACCCCGCGGGACACGTGACCTACTGCCGAAGTGATCTGGGACGCAGTGGAAGTTGGAAACAGACCCGAGAAGGAGCAGCAATAACGGCAGCGATCGGGGAAGGAGATCGATCAAGACACAGCACCGCAGTTCGAGGTTCCTTACCACAACCGAGACAGCTTGTCCTGAATGCTGTGAGAGAGAATTCCTGAAGTCTGGAGGCGGCAGTGCGGCGTTGGTAAACTCATGTATTGCACATGAAATGCTTTATACCCACTAACCTGATGTACGCAGATATTATACCCTAAAATTATATTCACCCATTTTTACAAACTTCACTATGTGCGTTTGCGCTTTTGTCTTTTTTGTGTTTCAGTTGCCTAGGGGTTTACCCCTGTTCACATAGCTGCAGGTCACCCATCGATTTAGAGGTTGTATTTTGTTATCTAATTAACACACGGTGGTGAAGGGTTCATTCAATAGAAACAATAATTTGCGCACTCTACCTGTTTTTGTTATATTGTTTTTTCACATTATCTAGTGCTGCACTTATTTTCATTGTATAAGTTATCTGTGCTATATATTAACATCACTATGGTTTGGAGTCTAAATGCTTGCAGAGCCAAACGCGAAGAGGCCTTTGATCTCCTTTTTGCAGAGGAGCCCAAAGGGACTAATGAGTCTAACAATGAGCAAACGTCTATGAAAGAAATGTTTAAAAACCTAGAAAAACTTCTCATCACAGAAAGTAAACAATGGTTTGAGAGACGTACAATGCAGAGATATTTAGACTGTGGTAGATTACCTAGAGGCCTACGCATACACTGGCGACACACTTTATTCGAGCTCGGCTAGTCCCACGAATTCGGGTATACCCGGGTGTATTGAGGTTTGTGACTGTTTTCTGCCCGAGTGCATTGAGGTATTTTAAAGGCAGGGATTGAAGCATTTTATTCCCGCTGGCTGCAATACTGCACAGTATATATATATATACTGCATTACAATTCAGGAATTTATGCCATCTGGTAGACACGCGAAGCATTGCAGCCTATTAAATCCTAATCATTATCATTTAACAGATCAGCTGCCCGTCAGCCAGGCATGAACCCAGGCTGGGAAGGCAAACGCAACGGGGCTTGTTAGAGGTGAGGAGCGGCGCATTCCAGGTATCTGCCAGGTACATACTGGGTATTTGCTCGAATAAAGTGTGTCGGTGCAGTATTAAAAAACCCCACATTTGGTAGGGACAATGAACACTTCATGAAGGAGTGGGTACGCATTCTAGATGAATGTTCCAATGACTTAGTGCGATTAATAATATTTGAGAGAAATAAATCATTAAAAGAATTGGGAGCCCAAATTGAAGAACAAATTAAAATTATGGAGCCCCTTATTATCGCCAATGATTGCTCTGAGTTGGAACACGAGGTATGCGCCAACTTAGAGCAACATGATGACGAGACCGCAAAAACCAAGCACTTTAAGTTTTTTAGAGACAAAAATGACTACGATACAAATAAACAACGAACCTGGGCCAAAGATAATATCAAAGGAAAGATGACTGACAATAAAATTGTGAATGACACCAATGGGGATTCTAATGGTCGCCCTAATGGGAACTTAGAATATATAAATACCCATAGAACGAATGGAGATCAAAATGATAGAGGGAGACAATATGGAGGTCATCAGTATATAGATAGAAGGGAATATCCTAGAAGAGATAGATCGTATCCCCAAAGGGGGGGACACCCTAGGAACCCTAACTATAAAGGGAGAAATTATGACGAAAACTATAAATATAATAGAAACAGACAAACCAATTATCAACAACAAAATGAGTCATATAGACCTCCTGTAAGGATACCAGAACATATACGTGAGAATCGCCCTGCACCCTCCCCTTCTCCCTCCTCTCCATCTCTTTTTTTAGATCTAATAAGGAGGAGGCATGGCTCTCCCGAAAAAGAAGTGAAAAGCACAGAGAACCACAAACAGGTGATCTCAGGGACCAAGTTAAAAAGACCATTGCCAGAAGAGGGAAAAGAGGAGGATCCAGGGTCCAAAAGAAAAGAATTCTAGGGACTCAACCTACTAAGGTAGATAGAGGGATTTTTAATCTCTCCACGTTTATCCTTACAGAGGACCAAAAAAGAGTCCTAAGTAAAGGACTCTCTTTTTCTAAGACTAGTGGGGCAAATTCATTTCAACTTTTTAAAGATCTTAATAAATTTACAAGAAATATCACACTAAAAAGACACTTAATTAAGTTGAAAAAAGAATCTAATAATATAGTAGATACAATTCAAATAATAGATAAAGATAAAGAATCAACAGTATGTATCCACACGCCGTTTAAGACCCAATCTACCTTTTACCCATATCACTCTAGGGGTAATCATGTAGAAACCTTTTTTGATATGGTTTATAATGATCTAAATAAAATTAACAATAGTGATAGAAAATGGAACATTAAACAGAATATGTCCAAGGCTGAAAATCTTGCACTAAAATTCCTGCAGGATAATAACCAACTTATTATTAGACAGGCTGACAAGGGAGGAGGTGTGGTTCTACAAGATCGCTCTACATATGAGCAGGAGGCACACCGACTCCTTTGTGACCCTGTCTTCTATAAGAAACTAACCGCAGACCCTACATCATCATTTCTAATTACTCTTAAAAAACTTCTAGATGAGGCATTATCCCAAACAATAATAACAGAGAAAGAATATGGGTTTCTCTATATTAAGTCACCAAAAATACCGGTGTTCTACCATCTACCAAAGCTGCACAAGTCTCTTATAAACCCGCCAGGGAGACCAATAGTCTCAGGTATATCCTCACTGACAGCAAACCTATCCCAGTATGTGGATTATTTCCTGCAAAGAATCGTAGGGGAGTTACCTTCATATCTAAAGGACTCCTCTGCGGTATTAAATCTCTTTGCAAAATTCGAATGGAAAAGCTCGTACAGATGGCTGACGTGTGACGTACAAGCACTGTACACCAGCATTCCACATATTAAGGGCATTGCAGCAGTTGAGGATTACCTGAGACGAGAATCTAACATCACAGATCTGAATAGATGGTTTATATTAGAAGCCATAAAATATGTGCTTAGCCACAACTATTTTCTTTTTCTTTCCCAGTTCTTCTTGCAGGTTTGCGGAACTGCAATGGGCACACGGTTTGCCCCCAGCTTCGCAAACCTGTATATGGGGAACTGGGAAGAAATCTTCATCTGGAAGGAAAATCCGTTCCTGAAACATATAGTGATATGGCGTCGCTATATAGATGACATTCTCTGTGTGTGGGAGGGTGATGAAGAATCAATAGATAGATTTATGAATTACATCAATCATAATGACCATAATTTGGTATTCACCCATGTAACACACACAGAGAGTGTCAGCTACTTAGATCTGGATTTAAAAGCTTCAGAGGCAGAAGGGGTAACAACCAAAACCTTCTTCAAAAAGGTAGACACGAACAATCTCTTACTGGCCTCCAGCAACCATAAAAAAACTTGGATTAGCAACATACCTGGAGGTCAGTTCATGAGAATAAAGAGAAACTGCAGCAATGAGGCAGATTTTGAACTACAAGCCCAATTTCTGTTCTTAAGATTCTTAGAAAGAGGATACAATTATAAACAACTTATACTTGAACTAGATAAGGTTAGAAAAATAGATCGGAATAAACTGCTAATACAAAAAAAGAAAAATCTTTTAAATGCTGATGAGGACCGAATAGAAGTCCCATTTATTACAACCTATAACTCTATGCACAGACAAATAGAAGGAGTCATAAAAAAACATTGGGGTATTATTTCTACAGACCCCATTCTCAGTGGATACATAAACACATCTCCCAAGTTTATATACAGGAAGGCTCGCAGTTTTAAAGGACACCACTATTCCGAGTGAATTGGGAAAATTGTAGCAAATAGAGGTGCCAAACCGGTATTGAGTAAACATCTCTCTAGTAGGAACTTCCCTTGTGGAAGATGTTGTACAGTACCGACACACTTTATGGCAGTGTGGTCGGTACCCTCCTCACGAGCAAGCCGGTAGATTCCGGCTTGCTAGTGGCCGCCCCCTGCGTGCCGCGCGTCATAGACGCGCGGTCACGCGTCTTCGGGAGCCTGCGCCCCCTGCACCGCGTCCAGGGCTCCCGAGGAGCCCTGTTTTCCCGCGATCTGCGACGGCGGCAGGGGGTTCCGGGCGGACCCGCAGTGGTAGGGAGAGCGCCCCATCGGAGGCCTCTTCCGCTCTTCGGCGCGCGCCCGTCACACTCGGGCGCCGCCAGCTACTGCTGCGGCAAGAACGGGCAATGCTCGAATAAACTTGGCCGCAGCAGTATATGTAATTCCTACATACTGAACGTAAAACATTTAGATCAATATAGATAATAAAGTGTATAACATTACTGAATTTATCAATTGCAATACAAGATTCTTAGTGTATTTTACTAGAATGCCCCTGCGGCCTGCAATATGTAGGCCGCACAAAACTTGTCTGAAAACACGTATCCAGACACACGTGAGAAATATTAAACATGCACTACAGACTCATAGTGTAAGTCGTCACTTCTCAACCCACCATAACAAAGACCCCTCAACCCTGACTTTCAAGGGATTAAAACCATTCCCCAAAAGACGTGGAGGAGACAGAATAAAAGATATATCAGTCCAAGAACTTATTGGATCCACCAATTGAAGTCTCAGGTCCTAAAGGTCTAAATGAAACATAGACCTTTGGTGTCTATACTAAATAATATGTACAAATAGGCCCCGTATAGGTATATGTCTCAGATCAGCCGAGTGCTTGGTTCTATATATAAATCTGAACAACATCTGTGATACCCTTCATAGTAAATATTAAGTATTATTATTTTTATATGTGTTATTAACACTTGTTTGTTTTATTTCAGAGCCTTTGAAATACTCATAATCACTGGCATTTTATTAAAGTGTTTTATTAAATTTTTTTAAGCTGCTAATATGTAATAATAAATGATTAAATGTATTGTGTTTACTATACCCCTGGACCACACTGAAAAGGTCAACCCACAGGCACTTTAAGAAGTTATTACTTCAAACACACCCACACTTGTGGGATGTGCAGAGTGAGGATCAGATTGGTGTAGACACCTATGATTGACCAATCAGTAGCGGACTATGGGTATAAAATGTTCTTAACCAGTTCAATTTATCCCTGAAAAGAAGCCTATGCTTCGAAACGCTTTGTGATAAAGTTTTATTAGTCCTAGGACTGTATCCCCATACTTTGTGTGATTTTTCCTGCATTGGACTGATTTCTCACAAAAAAACTGCATTCGGCAACTGCAGTAAGCTACGATCACGCTTTACGTTACAACCTCCCTTTGCGGCCGTCGCAAAACCCCGCGGGACCTGACCTACTGCCGAAGTATCTGGGACGCAGTGGAAGTTGGAAACAGACCCGAGAAGGAGCACAATAACGCAGCGATCGGGGAAGGAGATCGATCAAGACACAGCACCGCAGTTCGAGGTTCCTTACCACAACCGAGACAGCTTGTCCTAATGCTGTGAGAGAGAATTCCTGAAGTCTGGAGGCGGCAGTGCGGCGTTGGTAAACTCATGTATTGCACATGAAATGCTTTATACCCACTAACCTGATGTACGCAGATATTATACCCTAAAATTATATTCACCCATTTTTACAAACTTCACTATGTGGTTTGCGCTTTTGTCTTTTTTGTGTTTCAGTTGCCTAGGGTTTACCCCTGTTCACATAGCTGCAGGTCACCCATCGATTTAGAGGTTGTATTTTGTTATCTAATTAACACGCGGTGGTGCAGGGCTTTCATTCAATAGAAACAATAATTTGCGCACTCTACCTGTTTTTGTTATATTCTTTGCACTTAAGTTAGATCTTATATTCATTCATTATAATTTTATACTAACATTATAAGTATTGTAATGTGATATATGCTATCCACAATATCACTATTATAAAAAACTAAAAATATATTATATTCTCACGTGTGACTTGACAAACAATGTAAATGCTACATAACAACTCGTATACATATTATGTTAACGTAAACAAGTCATAAAAAAAAAAATAAACATACAAATTTACAATGTCGTCCTCTGTATACATCCTGTCACTATACCTGTATCGATGTTTGCACATCTTCTTAAAGATGTAAATTGAAATACATAACATGAACAGTCGATGGAGTGATATTCCTTCCCAAATGAAACATGAATGAATAAACATCATTTTCATGACATGTTCGTTAAGGTAAACAACACACAATACTATAATTATTGTGTATGCATGAACAATACAAACATGAGTATAAAATATAAATGTAGGACACATTTTTGCTACACGTACACACAACACCTTTTAGGGTAAATAAGTATAATCCAACCTGTTGCTGAATGACATACCGGTGCCACATTAAATTGTCCACACAGCAGAGAACATAAAGGTGTTATAGCCATTTTCATCTGTTTCCTAAGTGAAGGTTATTTGGACACATGTATTTGTCATTACAAGTAATGAATACATCTATGTAGTACTATGAACATATATGTATTTGCTTACATGAAAAATATGTGTTGATGACATTCCTTCGTGTCTCAACACCACTGTCTGTTTGCTTAGTGTCAGCTGGTAAATTTACGGGATGCTCCTCCTCCAAGGCCTGACTTATGTCGGTTTCAAAAGTATTGCTGAGTGCCAGATTGTGCAAAATGCAACATGCAATGATAATATCTGACACTTTAGCAGGCTTATATTGAAGTGCCCCACCAGTTCTATCTAAACACCTAAATCGAAATATGTGCCACATTATACCTCTCCTCCGCTTCACATTGAGGATTTGCCACCGGGGTCAACAGCCACGGCCTAATTCCGTATCCTGAGTCACCTAAAATCCATCATGCCAATAAATAATACAAATTGACATTAAATTCGTACATTACATATGAAATCTTAAAAAAATAGTTGTTTGTTAACACATCCTAATATGTACTCACCCAACAGCCAACCAGCTCCAAAATAGCCTTCTTCGAAAGCATGGGCGACGGATGAGTTCCTCAGGATAGAGGAATCGTGACTGGAACCAGGGAATTTGGCTACCACATGCATTATCTTCATCGTGGCATCACATATCACCTGTACATTCAGGGAATGGTAGTGCTTACGGTTGCGGTAAGCATGCTCACTCTGACTAGGCGGGATCAAGGCAACATGGGTGTAATCGATTGCACCCATCACACATGGTATCCCGGCTATGTTATAAAAGCCAGTCCTCACTTCCAGCCACTCTGTGTGCTCTGCAGGAAAATGAATATAATTCCTAGCGCGTCTATTCAGTGCACATAGAAACTGGGTAAAGGCCCGCGAGAATGTAGATTGCGAGACCCCGCCCACTATGCCCACAGTTGTCTGGAATGACGCGGAAGAAAGATAATGTAATGAGCACAGCATTTTAACAAGCCCAGGGACTGCACGACCTCTGGCTGTTATAAAATCTAAATCTCCCCTTATTTCCTCATACAGAGATAAGATTGCTCAAACGATAGCGACTTACTATCTCCTCCTCACTCATCCCATCTAAGATGGTTCTCTCCCTGTAGACACGAGTACGAGGCACTACTTGTCTCCTCTCTCTTCTCCTCTCATCTCGTTGCCCTTGCCCTCTCCCTCTCCACTCCGCGTCCCTGTCCCTTCCTTGGCCTGTGACATCCTGATCCTCAGCTAGGCTCTCGTCCAATATAATCTTCCTCCGTCTCATAAGCAATCGCATCATTTTGTGGTCTGTAGCTGTGAATGCGCAGGTAATTGCCCTCCTTTAAATACCTATGTGATGATGTCAGGTGAGTTGATGAAGTGCAAGGTGTTACATTAACATATCCAAGTAGTTCAATGCAAACGGATATCCAGTACGAAAGAAAAGGATTACACTTATTTTTGTATGTTCAGCAGGCAATAATGATATTTGAGAATGATGTAATGTTACGCTTTGTCAACCGTTTAATTAACAATTTGTGGAATGTGTAATTCAGGTTCCACTTCAGAACGCAACACACAGTCATCTAATTAGGATACAACCATGACAAACTAGGTTGCAACATGTCTAATTGGCCATGTTATTGTCACCTCTTCACATGAAGTATTAGTACTGTGCATATGCATATTTTAATCCCATCAGGATACTTCCTATTGATTATGTTTAAATAGTCTTAAACATGAGTAACTTCTGTAGATGTGTGTATACCTTACGAATAAGTGATTGTAATGCATTGTGTACTATGTCAACATTTAATGTTATTGAGTGTCCAATTGCGGACGTCATAAAAAGAGGGAGGTCACAAAGTACAGGTAAACATGAAAATAAACAGATACATGTCCAAGTGATAATGCGGTACACATTAAAACCATTGTGTAATGTATAGCAACATGACTGTACGCTGGATGTGTTAGATGTGTGAAATCTGTAATATCATATAATATTTTGAAGCCCACTTAATTAAAATGTTGCATATGATGGGAACTGTTCCTTTAAGAGTTTCCTCTTGGATTATCCATTGACATCATAACATGAACATGAACATAACATGAACATAACATGAAGAATAATGTGACACGCAAAACATGATCCCATACACAAGTAAAATGTTGTGCCAATAATAAATGTAAGCGAGGACACGATGAAGTGAATGACATCGACACTGTAATGCCAAGCACATTTTAATTCGGACCAATATAGCGTAAACATTCCTATAAAGTTATAAGTCCCCGCTCCATTGACTCCATTGATGTAGAGATGAGCTTTTTTTTCTAAGTGTCGTCCCGGCAACCTTGCCGATCCTTCTCCCCTCCAACTTGCCAACTTTAGTTGGCGGGACAAATTCCCGATGAAATCTCCATTTTTGTGTGCCGATCAACACCGATAAGCTGACCGGGGCTACTAGAATACGGCCGAATTAAAAAAGTGGCGAAAAGTGGCTTATCGGCAGCCGCATGCCGATAAATTTTTAACGGGAAGAAAAAATGCAGATTTTGAGCACTTTTCGGCGCTTACTGAATCGCAAACGCAAATGTGGCGCGAAAATGCCGAAAAATGCCTTATCGGCGCTTACTGCATGAGGCCCTTAATCTCTAAACTCTCCAGCACAACCACTGGGAAACCTGGCAACAAGAAAAGGGAAATCCATCATGTAAAGCTGGGAGTGGGGGCGCTTCTTGTGATATCAGTATACAGAAATACTCTATACTGATTCCTATGGGGGAGGAGTGAAGTGATTGATTTTTAGCCCCGAGTGCTGAAACATTTGAGCTACCAATGTTCAAACCTCAATAACAATAATATTCCCAATATAACCTTAGACAATTATTATTATTTTTTTATTAGAAATGTATTACTAGCCCTTCTGGCAGAAAATGACAGAGGTGAAGATATATTATCTTCTTACCTGCTGGTGGTTCTATAAGAAAATGAGTTTGGGTGTTTGACTCGCATAACTGCCAAATAATCAGATATTCCCCCCTTGCAGATTCCAAAGACACTAAAATATCTCCTCTACCCACTTAACAAGCGTGGATCCATGCTGGCAGTGGGCAGTGCTGCTCTGGGAGGTGCTGGCAGTGGGCAGTGCTGCTCTGGGAGGTGCTGGCAGTGGGCAGTGCTGCTCTGGGAGGTGCTGGCAGTGGGCAGTACTGCTCTAGGAGGTGCTGGCAGTGGGCAGTACTGCTCTGGGAGGTGCTGGCAGTGTGCAGTGCTGCTCTGGAGGGGCTGACAGTGGGCAGCGCTGCTCTGGAGGTGCCGGCACTGAGCAGCGCTGTTCTGGTGGTGACAAGATAACATCCCTTTGTGCAGACAAAGGGGAAAAGGTACTCACCAGAGACAAGAAATGGATCAGTTTCACTCTTTATTGGGATCAGATGTTCCTCAATGTCTGTCTCTTCTTTCTCTGACTTAGGGCCTCATGCAGTAAGCGACGAATATGTGAAATCGGCAAGCTTACCGATTAGTCATGTTATTGGCGATTTTCCCTCTCCGTATGCAGTAAGTGCCGAATGTCTTCAAAATGAAGCCGAAAACAAATCCGCCCACTCTCACGATGATTTGCCGATCACACACAGGTGTATCGGCGTGCGTGGCGGGGTGCTGTTAGGTTGGCCAATCAAAAATCTTGCTGAATCAGGCGAACCAAGCATGTATTGGATAGCGCGCCATATTTAAAGGCAACGTGTACTGTTAATCATTCTCTGTGTTGTTGGGAGTGAGAGAGAGAGAGACGCACAGAGCTGGGCGATTTAATATTTGCATATTGACTGAGAGACTTGTTGTGTATTGTGAGAGCTTTGTCCTTTGTTGTTTTGTTTACATCTTTGTCTTATTTTCTATGTGGAAGTGTTTCGTGTGATTGGCTGTACATTTCTTTTCTGTTTTTTGTGAGTGCTGTAAGTATGCCCGCAAAGCGTGTGAAGAGTGATGCTGGTGGGAGTGGTAGTGCTACTCGTGCGAGTATGCGTCAGAGTGAACGTACTGTTCAGGCGAGTGCTGTTGCTAGGAGTGCGAGTGCTGTTGCTGGGAGTGCTGTTGCTGGAAGTGCTGTTGCTGTGAGTGGGAGTGCTGTTGCTGTTGCTGTGAGTGGGAGTGCTGTTGCTGTGAGTGGGAGTGCTGTTGCTGGGAGTGCTGTTGCTGGGAGTGGGAGTGCTGCTGGTGGCTCAGTTGCTGATGGGGTGTCGGGTGGTGGCGTGCTGCTGGTGGCCAGCTTTTGGAGTCTCTTCCATTGGAAGAAGGAGAGTCCAGTCAGCACCAGCCAAGCTCTGAGCCTAAACCTGGTCGGAAGAAACGTGTGGAGAAGCCACGTAATCCTCGCTTCAATGACCAGGAAAATAGAGCTCTTGTCACTGGGATTCTGGAGCACTATGACAGTCTCTATGGACATTTACTATGTAAGTGTACCTTTCCATTTATTCTTCAAATACATGTGATCCTAGGTCATGTGAGTTTTGTTAATATGCAAATATGGGTACAGAATATCTTTCTATGTTAATTAGTGTGGAAACACATCTTTTTATCATGCGTTACAAGGACAACAAAACTCAGGCGTACAATTTGCGATAACTGCATACAGTCCAATATTAATGCAACCTTGCTTACATGTATAGGTTTAGTAGTGAATGCTCATGTGCTTCACATATTACACCTAAAATAGCATGTTTGCTTTCTCTTGGAACAGCTAGCAGTGTAGGAAACTGGTGCTTGTATTATTATTAATTAACCTCATATATTTTGTATGTTTTTCAAGCGCGGACAAGTTCATCAAGCAAAAAAGAAATGTGGGACACAATAGTAATTGGTGTCAATGCGTGTGGGAATCGTGTCAGGGACAAGCGGAATTGTCGCAAGAGATTTGACGATATTAGGACAAAATTAAAGAAGAAAATACAAGACCAACTCGTGCATGCTACTGGCACTGGAGGTGGCCCGCCAGCACAGCGTCTGATATTAACTCCATTGGAGGAGCTGCTTCGGGGAAAATTACTTCCCGTCGTCGTGGAGGGTTTGCCCGGTGACAGGGACATCGGAATTTATCCCTCACAATTTCCACCAGGTGAGAAATGGTACTGTACTAGGCGTGTCGTTGATTACAGTTATTTTAAACATTTACGCTGCTTTTTATAGTGTCTTCCCAATATAAGCATACCTACATCTATATATGTATATGTGTGTTTCTATATATAGGAACCATGTTAAAAATGGTTATTGAGCCAAAAAGTGACACTGTGTGCTCATTTGCATTTCATTTCCCAGAATCCCTTGCTGCAGTGGAAGTGCTGTATGCTGGGTGATGATGAGGAAAGGCGGGGTTGCAGACCTGCCTAAGACATGCAGATGAGCATACAGTTATATTTGCACATATATATATATATATATATATACATATATACATATATATATATATGTGTGTGTCAAATTAGACATATATGTTGTAGTCCTACTAAAAGCAGTAACTAATATACCACGTTGCATTGCGTGGTCATTTGCATGTGAATTCCCACAATGCTTTGCTGCAGTGGAAGCAATTTATAGTGGGCGAAGATGGGGAACAACAGGGTAGTACACATGTGTAACACATGCTAATGAGAAATTATTACTAGCTACTGTTACAGAACATAAATATGTATAATATTAATGTGTATATTATTTATTTAACTCATACAAACACGACATTACTGGCTATTATAATCATGCATCGAATATATTGCATGCAACAGCCTACAAACATCAATTGCACTAACAAATGTCTAGTTGTTTATTAAAAGGTCCATTTTTGCTTTATGTCATATACAGACAGCATAATGAGGCACACGTAGCATATGTTATGTCATTGTGTTCATAACTTGAACACTTCACACGACTATTTAGCTCCTCTACCATTGTGTTAAAGCAGCTGCAATGAATATGTCATCACAGCATACACGTCAACAGAGGGGGTGGGGTTCAGCACACACACAAATTACAGGGTCATCTTACGGTCAACTTTGTTGACACCATTTTCACCTGCTTGAAGTAATTGAAAGGTCTGGCTGATTAGGGTTTTTGGGGGAGGGAATACCGTTCTTACAACCTGAATAGCAAAACTGAAGGTAATCACACTCATGTGAAAGGTTAACTCTAGGTACTAAATCCCCCAAAAAGTCATTAGTTATGAAACCGTACGTCACACATTCGTTCACTCACATCTATAGTTTAACTGATATCAACACCACATTATCACACACTGCATGTGTTGTGCTGGTCAGTGGCAGCCACATTCAGCCGTGCCACAGCTTCTATTAATGTACCACACATATCCTCTAACAAAAACGATTCTTTTTGCAATATGACCACCTTCATGATAACCATTGTGAATGTTCATCTCATGATAGTTATGTACATTATTATACTGATATGACTACACAATATATGATTTGTATGTACAAAATTAATCATTTTATCCTAACGCATTACTGCAGAAACATAGTATGTTGTATGTTACTGAACTCAAAAGTTCTAAGTACACAGCCATGTACATTGTTAGTACAACTATTTATGTTCACTTTCACACACACATTTTCGGTTAAGGAAATGATGCTGTTAGTTAGTCATAAATACAGAACATACAATAACTGTATGTTCAATATTTACACATGTAAATTTACAACTTATGTTATTGTTATATAGTTGCCCCTGGAGGACATGTGTCACCTGAGGCGGAACAAGTGTCTTCACCTGGGTCATGCAGCTCAACACACCTGGAAGGAAAGTGTATGAGGTGGTGGACATATAATATGTTCACTTCTAAATGTTATGTTGTCATGTTCATTATTTGTTTTGCACATGTTCTTTAAATAGGATTACTTAGTGTCTGTGAAAATGAAGTTTTTAAACACAACATATATTGTGTTTGTGAAGTTAAGTATCATGTAGGAGTTGAGAGTTTTGAGCAACTTTTCATTCATTCTTATTTCATACTGAGTCCAAACAGTATTCGTAAGTCAAGGTAGTTTTTAATGTGACGTTATTAAACGTATGGAAACATGTTAGGTGTTACTTATCACACAGTAGAATTACATAGTAAAACAGCAGAGATTAACATGCCATTTCATAATGTGTACATTTATTTATAGCACATGATGATGATGATGATGATGAAGATGATGATGCCACCGCCATAGACACAGAAATGCAATCAAGTGACCATGACGAGGTTCCCATTGAAAGAGTTACACAGCCAATTCGTCCATCAAGTAACACATACGATGCAATATTAGCTTCAGAGGGAAAAATTGTGGAAGCTGAAAATCGTCGCCATTCTGATCTGATGACAGTGCTCGAAAGGATGATTTCACTGCAGGAACAAACGATATCACAATTGGCACATCTCCACAGAGTCTTCATTGAAGTGCCTAAACAGATGCAAAAAATAAACACGTCATTAGAAGCAATGGTTGTGCAGCAAACACAAGCTAATTACTTGAGAATGACTACTGTACCCAATTTCAACTTCAACACCTCACAGGCAGGATCTTTACATGCTGGTAATTTTTCACCACATGCATCTGATCTTCATTCTCCAGGTCCGAATGTTACCTGTCAAGTAGCAGACATTTCTGTGCAGGTTCCTGACGACATCCTACCGCTGCCATCTGTAGAAAATCAGGAGCTGACACCTACAAAGGAGGCGACAAAAACAAAACAGCAGAAGCAGTTACTACTGACCAGGAAAGATGAAACGGACCAACCATGTGTTGTGCACGGTGTACCAAGTTGCTCACATGTGTCACTACCCACAAGCCCTGTCGGTGAGTCACTGCCCACAAGCCCTGTCGGTGAACAGTCACTGCCCAAAAGCCCTGTCGGTGAACAGTCACTGGCCAAAAGCCCTGTCGGTGAACAGTCACTGCCCACAAGCCCTGTCGGTGAGTCACTGCCCACAAGCCCTGTCGGTGAGTCACTGCCCACAAGCCCTGTCGGTGAGTCACTGCCCACAAGCCCTGCCCGTGAAGTGCCAGAGGCCACAAGCCCTGCCCGTGAAGTGCCAGAGGCCAGTCAAAGTGGCTCTGTTGTGGCTAAAGTTGTAGCGAAACGAAAAAGGAAAATCCAAGAGACAACAAGCAGGCCTGTTACTCGCTCTCAAAAGGAAAAAAAAAAAAATGTTATAATTCACTAAATATGTCTTTGGCCTTGTTTTGTTGACTTCAGATTATCTAATGAATATTGTATGTATGGTGAAGACCTGTTGTTTCCAAACTTTCAAGTATGTTCTTGTACACGTGAAGTTTTGGAAATGTTAACAGTCCTAATTAATGAATAGTGTTATTAATATTGATGTATTAATCATCTGTTCAGTAATGGTCCACCAGGAGCCAGTTGCTATGTTTAGAGAAGCTGCCATTGACTTACCTGCAAAACATTGTATTTGGGTGTGTTACTTGATGTAATCATTGCATGTGCATATTATTCACATGCAATTAAAAACACACATCTATTTAACTGCAAACATCTTTCTTGTCCGTGTACAGCAGGATTAAGTGTAAAATATTACTTACCTTCACCTTGCTTGGCCATTGTAATGTTGTCCTTTAATCATTTATGTGTTCTTGTTTAAAGAACATCTGTGAATGTATACTAATATATATGTAGTATGTATGGATATATGTACACACACACACACACACACACATACAGTGTGTGTGTGTGTGTGTGT
>WSYH01008165.1:0-17973 GCA_036426205.1 Ascaphus truei
GTGTGTATACTGTCAGTGCTGCAGTGGGACAGCATCTTGTTAGTACAGCCCCTGCTCTCCCATGCACCTTGGGCTGTAGCAGTGTCCAGCTGTGTGTATACTGTCAGTGCTGCAGTGGGACAGCATCTTGTTAGTACAGCCCCTGCCCTCCCATGCACCGTGGGCTGTAGCAGAGGCTCGTGTAGGGGATTCTCTGACCCACAACGTGTCGTTTCCTAACGTTATCCTCAGGCTGCGAAACGCGGTGTCAGGTTCTGCTGATGCGAATCTCTGCTGCACAAAGCGCGGTGTTTCCATGACACAAAGCAGCGTATTCTGAGCCACATCTGACTATAATCAGCCAGTGCAGGACGAGGAGTCCATGAGCTCATTCTGCAGAGAAGGTCACCGTGGTCCTGACCTCCACTGCACACGTCCCCCGAGAGGAAACCCGGAGACAAGGTATCCCAGAGAGGAGACACGGAGAGCGGCTTTTATACCTTCCTCTCACACACCATCCCCTGCTCTGCTCGTCTCCCATAACCCCCTGCAATACTGCAACATCTGGAGATAGATCAGAAACAAATGCAGCCGAATAACACGAGGACAAAGAACCATTCTGCAGGACACACTGTAGTACTATTACATACTGTGATTAACTGTGATTTCGCGCTAGCAGCTAAACGGATCGTTCACAGATTATATATCAGCTTGTATCTTCGTTTATTGTGACGTTAACAGATCGCAGCTTCGGTGTATGTAAGCGTGACCACCTCCTGGCTATGGTTTGCTTCCCTCTTGGCATAAGCACTGGTAGCCATGCCACCTCTGGCTACTGGTTTTGCTTCCCTCCTGGCAGTAAAGCACTTGGTAGCCGTGCCACCATCTGGCTAATGGTTTGCGCCTCCTGGCAGTAGCACTGTAGCCGTGCCCCCTCTGCTACTGAGTTTGCTTCCCTCCTGGCAGAAGAACTGGTAGAGTGAGGTAGCCAGCCCCTCTGGTCATGGTTTGGCTTCCCTCCTGGCAGTAAGCACATCTATGGGTAGCCAGCCACCTCGGCTTACTGGTTTTGCGTTCCTCCTGGCAGTAAGCCTGGTAGCCAATGCCACATCTGGCTACTGGTTGCTCGCCTCTGGCGTAAGCACGGTAATGCTCATGCCAACCTCTGGCTACTAGGTTGCTTCCCTCCTGGCGTAAGCACTGGTAGCCATGCCACCTCTGGCTACTGGTGTTGCTTCTGCCTGCAGAAGTAGCCATGGTAGCCATCCACCCTTCTGGCTACTTAGTTTGCTTCCTCTGGCAGGTAAGCAATTGGTAGCCTGCCACCTCTGGTATGGTTTGCTTCCCTCCTGGTGCAGTAAGCACTGGTTAGCCATGCCACATCTGGCTACTGGTTTTGCTTCCCTCTGGCGGTGTACAGTAAGCACTGGTAGCCATTGGCCCACCATACTTTGGTCTACTGGGTTTTGCTTTCCCTCCTGGCAGAGTATAGCACTTATAGCCTAGCCCCTATGGGCATTTGGTTTGCTTCCCTCCTGGCAGTAAGCACTGGTAGCCATGCCACCTCTGGCTACTGGTTGTCTTCCCTCCATGGACCGGAAAGCACTGGTAGCCATGCCACATCTGGTCTACTGGTGCTTTCCTCCTAGGCGAGTAAGCACTGGGTAATGCGAGGGCCAATGTTTGTCGCCCACCTACTGGCTATGGTTGCATTCTTCCTGGCAGTAAGCACGGTAGCATGCCACCTCGTGGCTACTGTTGCTTCCCTGCCTGGCAGTAAGCATGTGAAGCTCATGCCACCTCTGGGCTACACTGGTTTTTTGTGATTCAGTCCGTACGGCAGAGTAAGCACTGGTAGCCGTTGCCACCCTTCTGGCTACTGGTGCGTCCCCCTGGCAGTAAAGCACTGGTAGCCATGGCCACCTCTGGCTATGGTTTTGGCTTTCCTCCTGGCGGAAGCACTGGTAGCCATGCCTACCTCTGGCTAATAGTTTGCTTCCCTCACTGGCCGTAGCACTGTAAGCCATGCAGCCTTTGGCTACTAGTTTGCTTCCCTCCTGGCATGTAAGCACTGGTTAGTCCCTGCCCACCTCTGGCTACTGCGTTTGCTGTCCTCTGTGCAGTCGTAAGCAGTGGTAGGACTTGCCAGTAGTGTTGTTTAACCCTTATGAGGAGTGCACTTGATAGGACGTGGGCATGGGCCAGGTGACACTGTAGGACTGGGCTGTGATGACCAATCATGTAGCACAGACCTGGTGCCCTCATCTGGGTGTAATCAGGGCAGGTTAACGCCCAAATTTAGCAGTGCACTTCCCCACTGAGAGAAAGGCAGGTCAGACATTGGGGAAGCTGAGTATTGGTCTTTCTCCAGTTCCTCTGCCTCTGGGGGAAGTGAGTTGGGGACCATACCTCTGGCCTCTGTTAGGCTGAGGCAGGGAGAGCTAGGATGGCTGCGGGTGCCCTGTGGCCTGTAGTGACGGTCCAGAGAACCATCCTTTCATGGTACCTGAAAGGTATGGTGCATCGCAAACCCTGCTGGTTACTGTGCTGTACAAAGAGATATTAACAACGTGTCACTGTTTTGTATACCATCTGCCTTGGTCGTGACCTACATGGGGGAGAGGACGGTAATAGTTCTACAGTGGGATATCCCTTCAGATCCGTGAGTCCTATTGCAGATGGAGAGCTGCGCTGCTAAGGAATACGTATGAGTTATGAACGTCACAGCCTGTTTGCTGTGGCTCCCCACCCAAGATGCGGACGACCCAAGCCCTCCTTGTTACCAGCGGGGGTTATCATTGCACCACATGACCATTAAATGGCAAAATCTCTCCACGCGTGGGGGTAACAACCACTGTTTACATTTGTGAGGCGGCTTTCTGAAATCTGGAACATTACAGGCTTTCAGCTATAACAACAGCTGAGTCATAAACCATGGTACCGCTTAAAGAACAGGTAGCTAATGAAGGAGGGGGCTAGGTATAGTTTCGTAGGGAAACCCCTGCATAATGACATAACCAGGGACCCTTTCTCCCGCCATGGAACTATGGCGTAATGACTGCCCTATCAGGTGAGACTGATCTGGAGACCAAGGCTTATTGCTGTTCTAAGTCCCCCTGAGACGGGTAGTTGGGGATGCCTTTACATGCCCCAGGCCCGTGATTGTTGGGTAGGAAGTCATGCCGAGTAACAAAGAAATCAAAGTGTTGTCTCTGAAAACGTCTTCAGTGAAAGGCAAGCTGCGTCCTGAAAAATGGAAACAAGATAATTAGCAGGGGTTAACCAGGCACTCTGCAAACAACCTCAAAGAAAGGTCACTGGTTCTTGCAGCAACGATTCAAGCCTCCGCAGAAAGCAGGGAAGATCACATAAACGACTTCCCTACCACCACATCAGGGCCTGGGCATGTAGGCAGCACCGTTCCTACCCACCAGCAGGGCCTGGGATGTAGGCAGCACCTTCCTACCCACCAATCAGGGCCGGCATGTAGGCAGCACCTTTCCCATACCCACCAATCAGGGCCTGGGCATTAGGCAGTACAATGCACCTTTCCTACCCTCCAATCAGGGCCTGGCATGTAGTAGCACCTTCCTACCCACCAATCAGGGCTGGCATGTAGGCGCACCTTCCTACCCCAAATCAGGGCCAGGGCATTAGTGCAACCTTCCTAAACACCAATCAGGGCCCCAAGCATATGGCAAGCACCTTTACCACCCAATCAGGGCCTGGGACATGAGCAGACACCTCCTACCCACCAACTCAGGCCATGGGCAATACGGCAGAGCTTACCTTCCTACCCACCAATCAGGGCTGGGCAGTAGACAGCACTTCCTACCCACCAATCAGGGCCTGGGCATGTAGGCAGCAACTTCCTCCACCAATCAGCCGGGCATTGGCAGCACCTTCCTACCCCACCAATCAGGGCCGGGCATGTAGGCACACTTTCGCACCCCACCAATCAGGGCCTGGGCATGTAGGCACACCTTCCTACCCACCAATCAGGCAGTGAGGGCATGTAGGCAGCTCCTTGTCCTACACCCACCCAATCAGGGCCTGGGCTATGAGGCAGAGCCTTCCTACCCACCAATCAGGGCGGGCATGTAGGCAGCACCTTCTAACCCATCCACATAGGGCCGGGCATGTAGGCGCACTTTCTCAAGGCAGCTCCTTCCCCACCAATCAGGGCGGGCATGTAGGCAGCACCTTCCTACCCACCAATCAGGGCCGGGCATGTATAGGCACAGCACCCTTCCGACCCACCCAATCAGGGGCCGGGGCATTGGCGTCACCTTCCGTGCCAAGCATCTCTTTTCCTACCCACCAATCAGGGCCTGGGCATGTAGGCAGCTCCTTCCTAACCCACCATCATAGGCCTGGGCATGTAGCAGCACATTTCACTACCCTCCAATACCAGGGCCTGGGCATGTAGATCAGGCCTTCCTACCCACCAATCAGGGCCTGGGCATGTAGGCAGCACCTTCCTACCCACATCAGGGCGGCTGGCATGTAGGCAAGCACCTTCCTAACACCAATCAGGCCGGCATGTAGGCAGCACCTTCCTACCACCAATCGGGGCCTGGGCCAAAGAAGATCACACCTTCCGTACCCACCAATCAAGGGCCGGGCATGTAGCAGCACCTTCCTACACACCAAGTCAGGCCGGGGCATGTAGGCAGCACTTTCCTACCCACCAATCAGTGGCCGGGGCAAGTAGGCAGCACTTTCCGCACTCCACCAATCAGGACGCTGGGATGGAGGCAGGCACCTTCCTACACACCCAATCAGGGCGGCATGTAGGCAGCACTTTACCTACCCACCAACCAGGGCCTGGGCATGTTTGGCACAAGCCTCTCTACCCCCAATCAGGGCCTGGGCTGTAGGCAGCTCCTTCCTA
This sequence comes from Ascaphus truei, assembly GCA_036426205.1. Taxonomy (NCBI): domain Eukaryota; kingdom Metazoa; phylum Chordata; class Amphibia; order Anura; family Ascaphidae; genus Ascaphus; species Ascaphus truei. The sequence continues at coordinate 4,874 of WSYH01008165.1, forward strand.
CCCACCATCAGGGCCAGGGCATGTAGGCAGCTCCTTCCTGACACAACCAATCAGGGCCTGGGCGTGTAGGCAGCACCTTCCTACCCACCAATCAGGGCCTGGGCATGTACTGCAGCACCTTCCTACCCATCATCAGGTGTAGCGGGCATGTAGGCAAACTCCTTCCTGCCCACTCCAATCAGGACCGGTGACAGTAGGCAGCACCTTTCCTACCCACCACTCAGGGCCTGGGCATGTAGGCAGCACCCTTCACCACCAATCGACATCGGGCAGTAGCAGCTCCTCCTACCACCAATCAGGGCCTGGGCATGTAGGCAGCTCCTTCCTACCCACAATCAGGGCCTGGGCATGTAGGCAGCCCATTCCTACCCACCAATCGGGGCGTGGTGCATTGTAGGCAGTCGCCCTTCCTACCACCAATCAGGGCCTGGGCATGTAGGAGGCAGCAACTTCCTACCCACCCAATCAGGGCCTGGGCATGTAGGCAGCACCTTCCTACCACACCAATTCAGGCGGGGCATGTAGGCAGCACCTTCCTACCACCCAATCAGGGCCTGGGCGTTAGGCAGCACCTTCCTACCACCAACAGGGCCTGATGTAGGCAGCCCTTCACCTACCACCAATCAGGGCCGGGGCATGTAGAGTCAGCAGCCCTTCCTACCCACCAATCAGGGCCGGGCAGTGTAAGGCGTGCACCTTCATACCCACCAACAGGGCCGGGGGCATGTAGGCAGCACCTTCCTAACCACAGGCAGCACCTTCCTACCCACCAATCAGGGCTGGGCCTGGTAGGCAGACCTCCTTCCTACCCACCAATACAGGGCTGGGCATGTGTAGGCAAGCTACTTCCTACCCACCAATCAGGGCCTGTGGCAGACTTGACCAGATCCTTTCCTACCCACCATCAGGGCCTGTGGCATGTAGAGGCGCACCTTCTACCCACATCAGCGGCGCAGCTGGGGCAGTAGGGCATCCTTTCAGATGAGCACCCTTTAACCAGGGCCTGGGATGAGCAGCTCCTTCCTACCCCACCAATCAGGGCCCGGGCATGTAGGCAGACGTCCTCCTACCCACAACAGGCTGGGCATGTATGAGAACCATAAGCGGGAGCAGTAACAGCCTGCACCTTGCCTGCATGTTGCCAGCCGTATTACCCACTTCCGCGCGTGGGAATAAGGCTGCAGGGCGGCCCGCTAGCTCGCACATGGAGACTTGGCTACACACGAAAACTAGAATAGGGGCTTACGCTGTCAAGGCAAAAGCGGACACTCCTCCTCCAAATCAGGCCCCGGGCAAATTACAGGCACCTTCCAACCAATCAGGGCCTGGGCATGTATGCAGCACCTTCCCTCAGCAACCACCAATCAGGGCCGGGGCAGTAGGCAGACCTTCCTACCCACCATGGCAGGCGCTTTTCCTACCACCAATCAGGGGCCGGGATGTAGCAGCTCCTTCCTACCCACCATCAGGTCCTGGAGATGTAGGCAGCACCTTCCTACCCTCCAATCAAGCCTGGGCATGTAGTCAGCACCTTCCTACCCACCAATCAGGGATGGGCATTGTAGGCAAGCACCTCCTACCCACCAATCAGGGTCGGGCATGTAGGAGCAACCTTCCACACACAATACGGCTCGGCCATGTAGGCAGCACCTTCCTACCCACCAATCAGGCTGGGCAATAGACAGCACCTTCCTACCCACCAATCAGGCGGGCATGTAGGCACACCTTCCACCAACCAATGGGCCTGGGCTGTGGCGCACTTTCCTAACCACCAATCAGGGCCGGGCAAGTCGGGCACTCTTCCTACCCACCAATCAGGGCCTGGGCATGTAGGCAGCACCTTCCTACCCACAATCGGGCCGGGCATGTAGGAAGCACTTTTCCTACCCACCAATCAGGGCCTGGCATGTAGGCAGCACCTTCCTACCCACCAATCAGGGCCTGGGCATGTAGGCGCTCCTTACCCACCAATCAGGCGGGCAGTAGGCAGCCTTTCTCCACCACATCAGGGCCTGGGCAGTAGGCAGCACCTTCCTACCCACCAATCAGGGCCTGGGCATGTAGGCAGCACTTCACTACCACCAATCAGGCGGCATGTAGGAGCTCCTTCCGCCCACTAACAGGGCTGGGCGATGTAGGCAGCACCTTTCCTACCCCACCATCAGGGCTGGGCATGTAGGCAGCACCTTCCTACAACCCATGCGACTGGCGATGTAGGCAGCTCCTTCTTACCCACCAATCAGGGCCTGGGCATGTAGTAGCTCCTCCTACCCACCAATCAGGGCCTGGGCATATGGCAGGCACCTTCCTACCCACAACTCAGGGCCGGATGTAGGCAGTGCCTTCCTACCACCAATCATGGCCTGGGGATGGAGCACACTTCCTACCCACCAATCAGCGGCTTCTAGGCATGTAGGACGCACATTCTACCCACCAATCAGGCCCGTAGGGGCATGTAGGCAGCACTTTACCCACCAAATCAGGGCCGGGGCATGTCGGCAGCACACTTCCTACCCACCATGGCAGCTCCTTCTACCCACCAATCAGGGCGGGGCATGTAGGAGCACCTTCCTACCCACCAATCAGGGCGGGGCGCTAGGCGCACCGTTCATACGTCCACAAGCAGCTCTTTCACTACCCACCAATCAGGCCTGGCATGTAGGCAGCTCCTTCACTACCCACCAATCAGGGCTGGGCATGGTAGGCAGACCTTCCTGCCACACCAATCAGGGCCGGGTCCGGGTATGTAGGTGCACCTTCCTACCCACCAATCAGGGCCGGGCATGTAGGCAGCACCTTCCTGCCCACCAATCAGGGCCGGGTATGTAGGCTGCACCTGGCCCTGAGTGTTGCAGTATTAAGTGTATAACAAGGTGGGGTGGGAGACATTCAGAAGCTGTGATCTCTCTTTGAAGTACGTTGGCTGGTGCAATTATCCCACTTCCCTGCACCATCCCAAAGACGTTATTCCCTCCCCGGGTGGAACTGACTCTTTAATGTCTCATACCCTCCCCCTTTACTTACTGTATGTTATACTTTGTGTACTGTACCCTCAGGATTAAACTCTTGATCGCTCTATTGTCCCCACTGAGTGTTAGTCCATATGGGTTTGTGTAATTTGTGACCTACTGTGTATTGTGCTATTGCTCAAATGCTGCCCCTTAGTGAGTTTAGTCTGGGGTTGTTACTGTATGTGCCTTGTGATTCAGTAACTTGCTGGGTGCTCGCTGGGGTTGTTACTGTATGTGCCTTGTGATTCAGTAACTTTCTGGGTGCTCGCTGGGGTTGTTACTGTATGTGCCTTGTGATTCAGTAACTTGCTGGGTGCTCGCTGGGGTTGTTACTGTATGTGCCTTGTGATTCAGTAACTTGCTGGGTGCTCGCTGGGACTTCTGGAACTTTCTAGGTAAAGTGTAAATCCCAGTTTCCCCAGAGACCCCCAGGGTAATTAAGTTTGGGTTGAGATCATTGTGATCTGGGAGCGGGGATTGTGTAACTGTGTTGTGTGATCTGGGAGCGGGGATTGTGTAACTGTGTTGTGTGATCTGGGAGCGGGGATTGTGTAACTGTGTTGTGTGATCTGGGAGCGGGGATTGTGTAACTGTGTTGTGTGATCTGGGAGCGGGGATTGTGTAACTGTGTTGTGTGATCTGGGAGCGGGGATTGTGTAACTGTGTTGTGTGATCTGGGAATCCTGGGACCTCCTGCATTCACGGAGGTTCCCTAGTCCCCAGAACCCACACGGGTATCAGAGTATGGTTGTGTATTCTGGGTCAGCGACCCCAGGAGTGGGTGGGCAGTATCCCAGGCTTAAGAGCTTGGGGTGGGGTCTCTAGGGGTTAAGGGTGGTTACTGCCCTCCTAGTCAAGCCAGAATAGGATTCCCAGGGAGTAGTCTGGGTCAGTGACCCCAGGATTGAGTGGAGGGTATCCCGGGTTTAGAAGCGTGGCTCTTGTGGTGGGCCCTCCAGTGGTTCTGTGGGGTGATGCTACCATCGTAGCATAGTGAGGCTAAGGATAGTAGTGCAACTCCTTGATAAAGTGCAACACGCATGAAACATGTAGGTGGTCTCTACACCTCCGTTTTTTAATGGACGAATAAAGATTGCATTTTTAACCAAATTTTTTGGATCATTCTCTTGGCTGTGCGCTACAATTCTTTGGATGCGAATAAGGATAGTAGTGGATGTTTTTTGGGCATCTTTTTGCCCTAGCCCAAGCGAGATACCTTGCGTCAGTAAGACCGAGGCACATGCCCAGCAGCCGAGTCTGGATAGACTCAGTACCAGTGACCCGCTGTTTTAGGAATTGCCGGTCTGGACCTCCAGTGTGATCAGACCTCTCCGCGTCGGTGGTCCGTCACAGAGTATCTTTGGTTCAATCCTTTGAGTCGGAAGCATCAACTTCCACTATGAATGGAAGTTCAGGGTTTGGATGAATGAGTATGGGTGAAGTTCCAGGGGAGCGTCGCCAAGTGCCCAAAAAGAAAGAACAGTGGATAGTGTGATATTGTAAAACCAATGTAAATAAATGTGTAAGAGCTTCCAAATTCCTACTCACAAACGCAGCAGGAAAATGAGCATGTGAATCAGATAAATACTGTGATGCAGCCCGGTCCGGAGGTGTGGTATATAAATCAGCAAATCTCGAGAAAGCAGAAAACAACCACAGTGTAGATAGAAAATATAATGTATCCAATATAAAGACAAATGGAGGCTTACGGCTTTTGAAGGAATAACAGCATAGGAAAAGGATCTTTGCTACGGCGCAACTCTTCTCGTTCAGTCTCCTTGCTATCAGCTTCCGCGAACGTCACTTCCGGAATGTGACGTCACGCTCGCCGGGACCGCAGACAATACAGATTCCCCTGTTTCTTTCCTTCGCCAAGATGGCTGAGAAAGCCCGACTCTACGCGTTTCGAAAAATGGTGGGATTATACCTTCTTGGAACAGTATAGAATGTGTGATAGGATACCAAGAGGTCTCAGATTAAAGAAAAATCCATCAATGGACCTTGGGGATAAAGAATTCCTAGACAAATGGTACCAAATACTAGAAAAAGGTTCACAAGATTTAATTCATCTAGTAATTGAACAAAAAAAAAACATTTATTACAAATAGATAAGGAGATAAATGATAGTAAAGAAAGGATAGGGGACTTGGCACAAACAGCATTGTTTAAAGAAAAAGATAACGCACTCCAATTAAAGTTAGATAAGTTAGAAGAAGAAACTATTTCTTGCAAAGTACAGAAATTTAATAGAGATGAGGAAGACTACAAAGATGGTCCACCCCGTAAGATTACACCTAATCAAAATAATTTTTTTATTCACTAAAAAAGAAACTAGAATTGACCTAAAAGATTCAAAAACACAACATCCTCAAAACAATCCCTTAAACGAGAAAATTAATCAGTATACAGACAAGAAGGGAAAGGGAAATCATCACAAGACAAATTATAATTATAAAAAAAAGTCAATATGTCTCAGAAAGGGAAAATGGGAGGTCTGAACGCAAAAAGTCTCCCCCAAGACCTGCAGACAGACCTCCTAAACCCAACCCATATAGGGAGAATGAGAAGAAAAGTGACAGTGAAGATTCAGATGAGGAAAGGAGTAACACACATAAGGTTACAACCAGGGAAGAAAAAAGGGAACAAATCTTCTCCAAATATTCAACTAAGAAAAGTGACAATTTTTTAGGAGAGGGGGGGTCCTCAAACACATTTTACCCATTGAGGGAGACAGAAGCCCCATCGCGGAAAAAAGTACACCAAAAAGAGAGAAATAAACGAGGAAAACGAGGAAAGAGAAGAAAGGGAAACAAGAAAAATTCAAAGAAAATAATAGACATGCAGAATATGTTTAATTTGAGTTCTAGAATTTTAACTACGCCAGAAAAAAACATAATTTCTAAAGGATTAAAATTTGCACCGACTACAGGTCCAAATACTTTTGGCTTATTTGTCGATGCCCAAAGATTTTAGCGCAAATTGACCCTTAAACGTTTTTTTAAATCAAAAGAAGTAGAAATAAAAACAAGTGATAATATAAAAAAAGATGTAATAAATTCTTCAAGGTTAAATATGAATAATAATAAAAAAATTGTTCACTCAGGTTTAAAGACACCTTCTGGATTCTATCCCGGACATTGTAAAGGGAGGAACTTGGGACTTTGAAGAATTGACATTAAATAATTCATCTTTTAATGATAATCTTTTAAAATCAGAGAGAGAAGCTTTAAAAGTTTTAACTGAAGACAGGGGAATAGTTTTTAAACAAGTGATAAGGGGGAGGGGTAGTTTTTCTTAATAGGGATGATTACATAAAAGAGTCCGAGAGAATCTTGGGGGATGCGGTAACATATTACAAACTCCCTGGAGATCCCACAACCAAACACCAAAGAGAATTACAGGTACTCTTAAATAGGGGGGAAAATGAAGGTATACTGGATGATAAAGAATTTGATTATTTAAATTAAAAAAATCCAATATTACCTATCTTCTACTACCTACCCAAACTTCACAAGTGCCCCAATAACCCCCCGGGAAGACCCATTATAGCTGGGATTGATTCCCTCACTTCAAATCTTTCAGCTTATGTAGATTTTTTTCTTCAAGACTATGTAAAAGACCAAAAATCTTACATTAAAAACACAACGGATATTTTGAGAACTTTAAAAGATCAAAAATGGGAAGATGATTTTTATCTTGTAACAGGAGATGTCACACCCCTGTATACATCTTTAGGCCATCAACAGGGATTTGAAGCTATTGATAGAATTCTCTCTAAAGACTCTTCAATGACGAATGAACAAGCCAATTTTATTTTAGATAGTATACATTTTATATTAAAACATCATTTTTTTTTTGGTTTGAAAATAATTTTTATCTACAAAATGTGGAACCGCCATGGGTACCAAATTCGCCCCCAGCAACGCAAACCTTTTCATGTCTGTGTGGGAGGATGACCACATTGGGTCAATTACAGAGCTGGGTGCGAATTTGGTCCTGTGGCGAAGATTTATAGATGACGTCATTTTTATTTGGAGGGGAGATGAACAGAGCCTTTTAAAATTTATTATATATTTAAACGATAATGATTCAAATCTTAAATTTACCTGTAATTATAGTAAAAAAAGGATCAACTTTCTTGATTTGGTTATCTATATAGAAGAGGGTGTTATCAAGACTATGACTCATTTTAAGGATGTGTACAAAAACAACTACATATTACCAACAAATTGTCACCATCCTAGTTGGCTTAAAAATGTGCCCTATGGACAATTTAGGAGATTAAAAAGAAATTGTACCGATAATGCTACTTTTAAAGTTCAAACAACATTTTTAGAAGATAGGTTTTATGAAAAAAATTATGCTAAACAAATTGTTCATTCGGCCATAGAAAAGGTTAATGACCTACAAAGAGATGATTTATTAATTGATGGAATGAACAATAAAAAAGTTGCGAAGGATTTTAACTTTTCTTTTATTACCAATTATAACAGACAAGCAGGGAAGATTGTCAATATTGTAAATAATTACTGGCATATAGTAAAAAATGATGAGGTTATTGGTGATAGTGTTTCTGAGAGACCAGTAGTCATCTTCAAAAGGGCCAGAACACTTAAAGATAAACTTGCACCAAGTGCACTTCCCAAAAATAAAACAACTAATAGATGGCTACCTACTATTAAAGGTTTCTTTGGTTGCACTACGTGTAAAGCTTGTACGTATCGAGCTACAGACAAATATGAGTTTGTTTCTAATACAACAAAGAAGTAGTACTGTATTAATAAACATATCAGATGTAGGAGCAATTATATCATCTACCTCATTGAATGCCCATGTGGGTTACAATATGTTGGGAAAACTAAGAGACAAATGAATATTAGAATACTGGAACATATTGGTAATATTAGACGTAATGTTTTAACTCACCTCTTGTCCGAACATTTTATTAATAAACATAATGGCGATATAGCAGGTTTTAAATTCAGTGCAATTGAGCAAGTCCTCCCCCATTGGAGAGGGGGACACAGAGATTTGGAACTAACTAAAAGAGAATCCTTTTGGATATATACATTAAAAACTTTCATTCCAAATGGCCTGAATGCTGAGTTTGACATTAAAGCATTTTTATGAAGTACAGTAGGTTTAAGATATATTTTTATAATAAAAAAAATTTGTATGTCTTTTTCAAGTATTATCATGAAGTTTATAATATAATGTAGTTTTTTTATATACATTTTTAATAATTTTTTTTTTCCATTTTTAATAAGTTTTTAATATAGGATATGTATTATATATTTTTTAATATGTTCCTTTTCTAATATGTTTCTTTCTCTCATATCACCATTAGGGTTCATCAATCGCCGATTATTTTAGTATTCTGGTTATATATATGCTTTATTGAGATCTTGTATGTGTTCATGCTGTTTGGGGGCCTATGGTCTAATATGATCAAAGTATATGTCTGCAATCAATAGTAATAAGACAATTTTATTGATACATATAGTGAGTATACATATTTATGAAGATATTCTATCATGTTTATTTATGTTAAACGGATGTTTATATTATGACAAGCTTTCGGATTTTATTATGACATGTTAGTTAGTAAATAGATATTACGCCGTTTGCACCTATCACAGCTCAGTATTAGGTATATATACTGAGCTGTGAGTACCCATAAGCCACTCCTGATGAAGGCGTCTTTACGTGGAAACGCGTAGAGTCGGGCTTTCTCAGCCATCTTGGCGAAGGAAAGAAGCAGGGGAATCTCTCTTGTCTGCGGTCCCGGCGAGCGTGACGTCACATTCCGGAAGTGACGTTCGCTGAAGCTGGTAGCAAGGAGACTGAACGAGAAGAGTTGCGCCGTAGCAAAGACCCTTTTCCTTATGCTGTTATTCCTTCATATGCCGTAAGCCTCCATTTGTCTTTATATTGGATACATTATATTTTCTATCTACACTGTGGTTGTTTTCTGCTTTCTCGAGATTTGCTGATTTATATACCACACCTCCGGACCGGGCTGCATCACAGTTTTATCTGATTCACATGCTCATTTTCCTGCTGCGTTTGTGAGTAGGAATTTGGAAGCTCTTACACATTTATTTACATTGGTTTTACAATATCACACTATCCACTTTTCTTTCTTTTTGGGCACTCGGCGACGCTCCCCTGGAACTTCACCCATACTGCATCTGCAAGACTTTTGGAACAGACTTTTGTCGGGGTCGAGTGATAAGTTGTTTTTGCCTTATTTGTTATTCACTATATATTTCATATTATTCACTGCACATTGTATTCTGACATATTAATTAATTTTTGTTATCTCACTGTATATTTTATGAGTATTCACTGCACATTTTGTTTAAGATATAGTATTTTTAAATGCACCAATTGATTTAACTTATATCACTATTTGAGGTGGAGTAGAGCGCCATCTAGCGTTATTTTACATTATTTGGATGAATGAGGGCAGGAGAAGAAGTAATGAGAGAGTTCAGTTGCACAAAGGCTGATTTAGCTTTTGGGGATGACTGAAATGGAAAATAATTTTGGGTGCATTTTGTAACTGGAGCATTTAACCAAATACAATGTAACGGGTATTCCCCCACCCAATCGCATATAGAGTGTATGTGAGGGGGAACCTATATCTTACCAGGTGTGGTGCGTATACCTGTCAGGCCCACAGGAGGTCTGAGCCTCCGCTAGTGAGAGCCTGGGGTGAATCTCTGGAACGTTTCTTGTCAGCGCCTCCACCTATGTGAGATTCTAGGAGTTTAGCGTGGCCCTCACATAGGAACATCCATAAAGTAACCAGCCCACACCAAAGGATATGGCTAAAAGGGTTTACTATATGGCAAATAACACACAAAATTTGGATACGAACTGAGAACCTCTGTCAGAAACAATGGACGAAGGGATCCCATGAATCCAGAAAATCTGCTCCGTAAAGATATCAGCAAGGGCGGGAGAGGTGGTCAATCCTTTAAGTGGAATGAAATGGGACATCTTCGAGAACCTGTCCATGACCACCAAGATAGTGTTCATTCCTCTGGACCTGGACAACTCCACGATGAAGTCCATCGAAATGTGGGACCAGGGGAGGTCGGGAACTGGAAGGGGTAACAGAAAACCCTGAGGCTTTTGACGGAGAGTCTTGCTTTGAGCGCACGTGGGGCAGGCGCGGGTAAACTCCAGAATATCTTGAGACATCCTTGGCCACCAGAAATTCCGACGAATGAGATCAGTAGTCTTCTTAAAACCTGGATGTCCTGCAGATTTAGAGGAGTGACCCCAAGACAGGACCTCTGGAACAAATTTGGAAGGTACAAAGAGTTTGTTGTCGGGAACGACCAAGTCCTTGGGAATGCGTCTCTGGGAGTGCAAAATCTTGTCAAGATTCTTAAAAGAAGACGTGGCGAGAATCCTCTCATGCGGAAGGATAGTCTCCAAAGATTCCTCTGGCCTCTCTTCAGAAGAATGTATATGGGAGAGTGCGTCTGCCTTTACGTTCTTGGTCCCCGGGATATAGGAAAGGTGAAAATCGAATCGAGAAAAAAAAAGAGCCCAACGAGCCTGTCGTGGACCAAGGCGTCGAGCGTTCTCTATGTAAAGAAGGTTCTTGTGGTCCGTGAGAATAGTAAACGGCTCTTTCGACCCCTCCAGCAGGTGTCTCCACTCTTGAAGAGCCATCTTCACGGCCAGAAGTTCCCTGTTACCCACGGCAGACGAGAATTTCTTGGAAAAATATGCACAGGGATGTAACTTATCGTGGGGCGTGGGTCTCTGAGAAAGAACGGCACCAGCGCCGCAATCAGAAGCGTCGACCTCCAGGACGAAGGGAAGTTCAATGTTGGGATGACGGAGAATAGGTGCGGATATAAAGGCTTCCTTGAGTGTCTCGAAGGCAGAGATGGCCTCAGATGGCCAAGCAGAAGGATCAGCTCCTTTTTTGGTGAGCGCAGTAAGGGGTGCCACAATGGTGGAAAAACTCTGTATAAACTTACGATAATAATTAGCGAACCCTAAAAAACGTTGTATGGCCTTGAGAGAGTTGGGTCTTGGCCATTCAGTGACTGCTTGAAGTTTACCGGAGTCCATCATAAAGCCCTCATCGGAAATGATGTACCCCAGGAACGGAGTAGAGGTCTGATGAAAGGTGCACTTCTCCAGTTTGGCGTACAAATGGTGTTCACGGAGACGGGAAAGGACGTAGGAGGTGTGGCGTATATGGTGCTGGAGATCTTTTGAAAAAATCAGGATATCATCCAAGTATACAATAACAAAAATATTGAGTACCTTACGAAAGACGTCGTTGATGAAATCCTGGAAGACAGTAGGAGCATTACATAATTTATTTATTTATTTATAAAATATTTTACCAGGAAGTAATACATTGATAGTTACCTCTCGTTTTCAAGTATGTCCTGGGCACAGAGTAAAACAAAATAATACATGGTTACAAATACAGTTACATAAATGAACAAGGTATACATTATATACAAGACATTGCGTGCACAGTTAAAGAAAATATATATTATGAGCGTATGAAACAGTTACAGACCAGATTAAAATGTGAGACACCCTTAGATTTGAAAGAACTTAAACTGGTGGTGGATATGAGAGTCTCTGGTAGGTTGTTCCAGTTTTGAGGTGCACGGAAGGAGAAGGAGGAACGTCCGGATACTTTGTTGAGTCTTGGGACCATGAATAGTCTTTTGGAGTCTGATCTCAGGTGATAGGTGCTGCATGTGGTAGGGGTGAGGAGCTTTTTCAGGTAGCTGGGTAGCTTGCCCAGAAAGTATTTGAGGGTGAGACAGGAAAGGTGAACTTTGCGCCTAGACTCTAGTGATGACCAATCTAGTTCTTTGAGCATTTCGCAGTGATGTGTGTTGTAGTTGCATTGGAGAACAAAACGACAAATTGAATTGTAGAGGGTGTCAAGTTTGCTAAGGTGGGTTTGAGGAGCCGAGCCATATACTATGTCTCCATACAGTAGTCAATAATTGGCATTAGCATCTGCTGTGCAATACGCTTTCTGACCAGGAGACTTAGGGAGGATTTGTTCCTGTAAAGTACCCCTAGTTTGGCATAGGTCTTGGTTGTCAGGGTATCAATGTGCATCCCGAATGTTAAGTGGGAGTCAAACCAAAAGCCCAGGTATTTAAAACTAGTGACAGGTGTTAGGGTGGTGTTAGCGTTGGTTCTAATCAGGAGCTCAGTCACTGGAAGCTTTACAAATTTAGTCTTGGTCCCAAATACCATTGTTACAGTCTTGTCAGTGTTTAAAAACAGTTTGTTTTGGGAAATCCAGTTTTCGAGTCTCAAAAAGTCAGACTGAAGTATGTGTTGAAGGTCAGAGAGGCTATGGCTGTGTGCATACAGGATTGTGTCATCTGCATACATGTGTATTGAGGCTTCCTTACAAGCCGTGGGAAGATCATTAATGAACACTGAGAAGAGTAGGGGCCCCAGAACAGAGCCTTGCGGGACACCACAGGTGATATCCAGGGGGTTGGAGTTAAAGCCTGAGATGGACACATGTTGGGATCTTCCTGATAGGTAGGACTGAAACCAGTTTAAAGCATGTTTCCCTATTCCAGAGCTCTGGAGTTTGTTAAGCAGGATAACATGATCAACTGTGTCAAAAGCCTTTGCAAAATCTAGGAATACTGCACCAGTGAGTTGTCCCCGTTACATTCCACACTGGATCTCATTGCAAACTTTTAGCAGGGTAGTTACGGTGGAGTGTTTGGGACGAAACCCAGACTGGAATTGGCTAGGGAAATTTGTCTTGGTGTAGAAATCGCTTAATTGGGAGTGGACACATTTTTCCATAACTTTGGATAGCATTGGGAGAAGTGAGATTAGCCTGTAGTTTGAGACGGTGTTTTTGTCCCCACTTTTGAAGATTGGGACAACTGTGGCAGTTTTCCAGGTCTTAGGGATATGGCCTGCAGACAGGATAGAGTTGACTATGGACGCAATTGGTTTGGCAATGGCTGGGGCACCAAGTCGTAGGAACCTAGATTGTAGTAAGTCGTGTCCACATTGGCTGCTTAGTTTTAGTTTGAGGAGCGCTTGTGTAATCTC
>WSYH01008165.1:17988-30219 GCA_036426205.1 Ascaphus truei
TCATTGCAAACTTTTAGCAGGGTAGTTACGGTGGAGTGTTTGGGACGAAACCCAGACTGGAATTGGCTAGGGAAATTTGTCTTGGTGTAGAAATCGCTTAATTGGGAGTGGACACATTTTTCCATAACTTTGGATAGCATTGGGAGAAGTGAGATTAGCCTGTAGTTTGAGACGGTGTTTTTGTCCCCACTTTTGAAGATTGGGACAACTGTGGCAGTTTTCCAGGTCTTAGGGATATGGCCTGCAGACAGGATAGAGTTGACTATGGACGCAATTGGTTTGGCAATGGCTGGGGCACCAAGTCGTAGGAACCTAGATTGTAGTAAGTCGTGTCCACATTGGCTGCTTAGTTTTAGTTTGAGGAGCGCTTGTGTAATCTCCTCTTCAGATACTGGGCTAAATTGAAAATTGTGGGCAGTGTTGGGAGGGGGTGGGACTATAGGGGGACTATAATGCCGAAAGGCATTACCAGATATTCGTAGTGTCCACTATGCGTGTTAAAGGCCGTCTTCCATTCATCCCCCTTCCTGATGCGCACCAAGTTATAGGCACCACGTAGATCCAACTTGGAAAAAATCTTGGCCCCCTGTAATTTATCGAACAGTTCGGTAATAAGGGGAAGAGGGTAACGATTTTTAATAGTTATGTGATTTAAACCCCTGTAGTCGATGCAAGGCCTCAACGACCCGTCCTTTTTCTTGACGAAGAAAAACCCAGCCCCTGCTGGGGAATTGGAGGGACGAATAAAGCCTTTCTTGAGATTCTCCTGGATATATTCATCCATAGCGTGAGATTCTGGTAACGACAAGGGGTAGGTCTTGGACTTGGGTAGGGAGTAACCTGGAACTAGATCGATCGGACAATCATAAGTCCTGTGTGGCGGCAAGAGGTCCGACTGTACCTTATTGAAAATGTCCCGGAATTGATGGTAAACGGAAAGTAGAATAACTTTGGGAACAGAGGTATTGGCCAGCAGTTGATGAGTCTCGCCTGACCTCGGCCTCCAGGAAATGGGAGCAGAGGAAGCCCAGTCAATGAGAGGATTGCTAAGCTGTAGCCAAGGATGATGGGTATCCCAGGAGCGTGAATGGCATCGAGAACTAAGATCTCCTTGTGCAGATGTGAGGACTGAAGCAAGGGAGCCGTCTCTAAGGAGATGTGGGCCGGGGTAAGAGGACGTCCATCGATACCGACGAGTGCAATGGGAACCTTCTTTCTCACGAGTGGTATGCGGTTTAACCTGGCGAATTCAAGATCCACGAAGTTCCCTCCAGCTCCTGCGTCAATGAAAGCGGCGGTAGAAGTCTTGAACTTATCGCCTGAAAGGGAGACTGGAAATGTAAGTTTCTTAGAGAGTTCACCTTTAGAAAGGGGATGTGGAGACATTACACCCAGAGAGAGCCCCTCTGTACTCACTGGGTGTTTCCGTTTCCCGGACGCAGTGGACACTCCCGAACTAGATGTTCCATGGATCCGCAGTAGAAACACAATCCCCCGGCGTGGCGTAACTGCCGTATCGGTGTGCGGATGCGTTGTACCCCCAATTGCATTGGCTCCGGCAACTCCAGTGCAGGACGAAGAAGTATGGTAGCACTTGGGGGAGCAGGAGTGTTGCTTGGAGTACTGGAGAATGGAACTTGAAAGTTATGGAAGCGAATGCGCTGACGCTCTGAGCGGCGTACCTGGATACGTTGATCCACTCGGACAGCCAAATCAATGAGGACCTCCAATTGATCCGGCCTGGATTGGCGAGAGAGTTCATCCTTGATGGGATCTGCCAGGCCTTGCCAGAACATGGAGACGAGAGGCTCTTGTCCCCAGTTAGTCTCGGCTGCTAGAGTCCGGAATTCCACAGCATACTGCGTCACCATTCGCCGTCCCTGAGTGATCTGGAGGAGAGAAACAGATGCCATCTCCCGATGAGCGGGAGAATCGAATACTCGTTGAAACTTGGCTTTAAATGCCGAGTAATCTTGGGTAAGGTCAGAACGTCGCTCCCAAACCGGGGAAGCCCAAGCCAGGGCGCTGCCAGTGAGGAGGTTATAAATGTAGGCTACCTTCTTGCGATCAGTATTGTAGATATGGGGGGCCATTTCAAACTGCACCTCACACTGGTTTAGGAAACCCCTACAATCTTGCGGTTCACCTGCATAAGGCTTGGGGGAAGGAATCCTTACATCTGAGCTGCTAACTGCGCTTGCACAGTGGGGGCTTACATCTGGCGGGGTCGCGGTCGGTACCCTGTCTGAGAGTACTGCGACCTGGCGTGTAAGTGCCACAATTTGGTCCGCCATGGCCTGGTTTTGCTGAAGCAGATTGGAGAGAAACTGTTGAAGTTCGGTCTGGTCTGCGTCTTGTGGGCTCGACATAATGTTACGCCGGTGCTGCCCGCAGACCAGACCTGTCCCCTGAGCTGAAGGGGGAAGTGGTAATACACGCACCTGCAGCAAAGGGAGCGTGTCCGGAGTGTGGTATGAAGTGTTGCCAGGCCAGGTGTAGTAAGGTAGACAATACTTGCCGGTACCGGTTGTAGAGATAGAGTGAAGGATGCCTCGCCAAAGTCAGGGAGTGGAGAGTGGAGATAAGTCGTTGTCCAAGCCGTGTTCAAGGGGTTACCAGAGTGAGCGTTGTCCAAGGAGTGCCGAGATCGAGAGCCAGAGGGGGTAGTCGTACGAGCCGCGTCAGAACCTGTGAAAACACTGAGAGAATCCAGAAGTACTTCCATACAGAGACTATGTCGAGCAAAGACTGAGAGCAGAGAGGAGCTAGATAAAGCAGGAAGGACCAATTAGGAACGGAGGCGGGACAGGAAGAGCTACAGGGAGACATTGCAGATTGGTGCAAGCATAACAGGCCAGGTGAGTCTTGTTGGTAACCTGAGTATGCCCGTGCAGTGTGCGGGGGCAGAGCCTGAGGTCCGGGGGATGGGAAGAAGAGTGTGCAGACTGAGCGTGCTCCGTAACTCGTGTACGCGCATGAACTGAGCTAGTGGATGGTGCAGGTGTGCGTGCAGGTGTACGTGCAGGAGGGCGTGGGCGCGCCAGGCGCTGAGCAGAGGAATCGCCGAGGGGAGTGATCCCGCGACGGCGGCAGGGGCGAGGAGCCGTGGAGGCCGGTAAGGCAGGTTTGTTTTGTGTGTCCAGGGACTCCCTGCGGGAAGGGAGTGCTCTGTGTGGGGAGCGTGGAGAACGCCGATTCCTGACAATAACCAACATTAATCCGAAGAAGTCAACGCCATCCTCCCTATACAGACCAGCACCTCTGGCCCAGCCGAGGCACCATTACAGACTGTAGCAAAGCTGAGAATGTTACCATCAACTGGGCCACATTACAACAGATCGCGGTCATGAATTTCACCTACTACATTTGGCCCCAGATCATTACTCCCCATGTGCAGGAATCTGAATATTCGGGGCCTCCGTCTGCTTATTCTCCCACTCACAGCCTTGTCTGGGTAACGGTCAAGCCAGCAAGCCATCACATCCAACCTCATTGAATTTGTCGCCCTTCCATGCAGACTCCTTCCCTGCGCTGACCCCTCTATTACTCTTCCCCTTCCTAATGCAATGAGATACATTGAGCCCTTCACCTTCGCAAGACAAGCACTTGTGCTTGATGTGGCATGACCCCTCCAACTTAAATTCACCTTTGTTAAACGCCCAACACACTTCCTGCCTAGGTGCGTCCGACTGCCCGAATTGCCCTGCTCTGCCAGCCAGTCCTTTAGGGGGGGATGGATGCGCGGCATCATCTTTGACAACCATAAGTCAATGTCCTTCAAATCCCACCTCCCATGCTTTTGAACTGTCAATGCCCTCCCTAAAACCCTCATTGTATTTTCATCAAGCAACCCAACTGTACTCCTTATACGCCTCCCAAATAGTGTCCAAGTACACAGAGTGCTGAATACTGTAACTACGGGGAGCCTTTTGATAAACATCTCCAACCAGTGCCCAAATGTCTTGGGTACATGCTTCTTTCCCATCTTCTCATCCTTACTATCCCCTTTCTGAACCATCTTCTCCAACAAATCCTTATACCCCGGTGATAGTCCTCACACTCATCCATCCCCTTAATGCCTCCCTGTCCTCTGGCATTTTCCCCTCTTCTGTTAAGAATGCAGTGGTCACCCCTATTCTAAAAAAAACAAACCTAGGCCCTACATGCCTTACTAACTTCTGACCTGTATCCCTCCTGCCTTTTACCCCCAAACTGCTGGAACACGTCATTTTCTCCTATATGATAAACGTTCTTAATTCCCATGCCCTCCTGGACCGTTTACAATTTGGCTTTTGTACAGCTCACTCAGCGGAGACTGTGCTCACTAAAGTAGTCTATAATCTACATGAAGCCAAATCCCATGGTTATTTGTCCCTGTGAATCGATCTCTATGCTGCTTTGATACTGTTGATCATTCTCTTCTGCTTCATATTCTAAACTCCCTTGGTGTCTGTAACAAAGCTCGATCCTCGTTCTCATCTTACCTCTTCCATCGCACATTTTCACTCTATTTTGCTAATGTCTTCGTCTTCTATTGATCTGCCTGTTGGTGCACCTCGTGGCTCTCTTCTTGGACCTCTCTTTCTCTCTACACACTATCACTTAGCGACCTCATCAACTCTTTTGGCCTTAGATATAATCTCTATGCAGAGGATACACACACAAATCTATCCACCCTACCCTCACGCCTGCAATCCAGTCCCAAGTCTCTGCTTGCCTCCTGGCTATATGCTCGTGGATGACACTCCACTGCCTCAAACGTAATATGGCTAAAACTGAGCTCCTCATATTTCCCCCCAAAACCTGGCCCAATATCCCCTTTTTCCATCACCATAAATGGTTCTACCATCTACCCTGTCATCAAAGCATGTTGCCTAGGAGTGACATTTGACTCCTCCTTTAGCTTCTCCTCTCACATTCATGGTACAGTATGGATAAAACTGGACAGCATGCAACCACTGTATCCTCTCCGCTGGAGTAGCCCCCGGACCCAAACCCGCCATCAAAGCCACAATATCCTATGGTGAATGGACTGGGGTCCCTGAGACCACGGGTACCACCAGATCCACCGGGGCGACCTGGATCGGTCCCCCTGGCTCCATTCCTCCTCTCTCTGCAAAGGCAACAGCTCCTGCTGGATTAGCACTGGCAAGGGCATCTTCATGTTCCTCCAGTATGGCTATCAGCTCAGCTCTGCTGCGGCCCTCAGTTTGCAGACTGAAGGTCTCACACTTGGCAGCGATTGCTTCTTGACGCCAGGACCAATACCGTCCTTATCTGGTTGCCATCTTCGCCTTGTGGCACTAAACTCCTGAAGAAACCGAATGCGGAGAAACGCGTAGAGTGACGCTGACCAGAGAGATCCCCAAGCGAGTGGAGTCCCTGCAGGCGGATGACGTCAGTTCCGGTTTTTCCGGATCCGTTGAGACGCACCGGTGACACGCACGCCGATACACAGGGAGGCAGAGAGCACAACGCTTCGCTTGCCGAGATCCAGATCCCAGGATCTAAATGCTTTTTTTAAATCTACTACCATGTGAGTGTATCCCTTACCACTTGCCTGCTTTTTATAAATTGTCCTTCCAGTCTGCACTATGTCCGTTTCTTTTATATATAAGGTCTCCAGAAGCTCCTGGTGTTAATCATCCTTGGTGGGCTGAGATTTAAAGATACCTTTTTGTGAACAGCACTCACTATATGTTTGTGAGTATTTTGCACACAGACCTCTTAATATTATATGAACTCACGAACTATCACATATACTGCACCATCAGAATATTTTTCTGTTTTACATGGCTTGCGCTTCCTCATGACTTACACCTCACTAAACTTAAGTGACACTGAACAGTGTGATTCCTGATTTTGTAAAAAGGTGTTTTCCGACACTACAGTACTTGTTTTGAGAGCTTGCAATCTACAAACTCACTTTGTCCTATAATTCCCAGCAGGAAGCTATAGTGCAAAGCCCTAGATCCCACACGCTGCCACCAGAAAAAAGCCTGTCACAGTAGACCAGGGCTTTTGACATCATTTAAATTTAAAGGATCGATCACAGGGCAAAGCAAAGACATTAAATAAAATGAGGTTTATTTGGATAAGACCTCGGAAACACACAGAAATACAAAATACAGAGAATATACTCACTTACTTTGGGTCTGGGGGTAAAAACTAGGCTTTCCTAGGTGCAAGGCGCCTGCTTCAGCAAAGGCTGACCTTGTTCCCTCCACGGAGCTGGAATAAGCCTGGAACAGGTAACTTTCCTCCTCAGAACCAGTCCTCAGCTGGGCTAGGAGACCCTGGCATCGCAATGCCCCTGGGAAACCTTACCGGCGCTTCACTGGACCAGTCCCAAGACTATCTATAAGTCTGAAAAGACTGAGAGAGAGAGCCCTGATCTGCAGCAGCCCCTTTTAGAGACTACTGTTTTAACATGGACAATGCCTTCAGCTACTCAGACTGTGGGGAAGTAAAAAGGATCCATGGCGCTCCCCTATCACACTTGGAATCGCACTGATGTACATTTAAACAGACATATCTGTGAGAGCCTAAAAACAAACACAATTGTATACTGGCCTTTAAAGCTGCAGCTCAGCCCTTAAGAGATCCATCCTTGATTCCCACATATACAGAGTTCTTGACGAGATGGTGAGCGCACAGAAAAAAAGAGAAAATAAAAGATAGAAAGAAAGAAACAATGATTACTTCGTATTGGTACGTCACCGAGTGAAACAAGTAGGGAAAGGGATAATTAGATCAAAAAATGGCTAGGCCAAATTCTTACTCACACGGACAAGTGTGAGTCAATCCTTTCAGGGTATCTTTTATGGGGTTCCACTTCAGGGGATTTATTTTATTTTCTCTTTTTTTCTGTGCGCTCACCATCTCGTCAAGAACTCAGACTGTGGGAACATGTCCCACCAGCCAATCAGCGCAGGGTTCATCTGGCTGATGATGTCAGAGGCAGGGTGTGTGTGGACCTGCCTCAAGACACCCCGTGGGCGGGACATATGTTCTGGCCAATAGGAAAAGCACCTACGATCGCCATCTTTTCCTTAGCGAGCCCATTGCCTCCCACTGGGCAGGCACCACTGCGTCCAGCAGACCAGAAGGTCCCCCCCACAGGTGGTCTCTGGACTCAGTACTCTACCCTGCCCCGTCCACTTAGCACCCCGACACCTCTCAACATCTCATCTCCTCTTTGAAGCTGGCAACTTAAACATATCCCCAGGCTGACTGCATGGAGCCTTATAGTAAATGTAAAAACACCATATCATCCTTTATTACAGCATACATTTTGGGGTACTTCATATTCGGTATGTGCACCCACAAACCCATTACATGCTCTGGGATACCGTGGCACTAACTGGGGTACCCCCTTAACCTAGGGATTCCCCCAGCTACAGGGATACCTGTTTATCCCTGTGCCGCATTCCCCTTTCAGAGCTATGCTGAAGGGAAGATATTGCCGGGGCAATGTGTATACATGTGTCACGGTGGACCAGTACTTATTAACACTTTTGATATTTTTGGGATTCTCGATTGAACACAACAAGGAGGAAAAATATATTGTCATTTATTTCCTTGCTAGACAAACACACGAGAACTTCAGAATACACTTAATACAGCACTTACTGGGATGGGGAAACAAAATTAATTGTCCTTTGCACGAAAGCTGCAGATATAAAGTCTCTGGCTTAAAGTTCTTTTGGCTAGGTCGCAAGTTGCCAACCTAATAACTCGGCTTAAAGAAGAAAGTTCGGAGTAGTTCATTAGAATTCGTTCGAGAGTCTCCAGGGCTAACGAATTCATGAAGTAGGGGTAAATCCTTAGTTACAAATTTGTTAACCCCTTGCATCCTGGAACCGTTACCGCTGTACTTGAACAGAATCCTGTGCAAAGCTTCGTTATGTCATGAATCACCACACTGGAAATAGCTTTGCAGGCATGGTTATAGAGTTTACAGTCCAATCCCTAACATGCGAGCCCAATCACCTCAGTGGGAACATTTAACCCACCAATCCCTGTTCTGCCCATGGTAGGAACTACTGGCAAAAGTGGCTTCATGGTTTGAACAGAGCATGTGCAACAGAAATGTCATCTTCCCCCATCTGGCCACTTGCTACTTAGCATATGCCATCCTGTTTTCTTCCTGAATGCCGCTCAGTCTAGCTAGGCAAAAGGGACCCTTTTGATCTAAGGATATTGGGGCTTCAATTAGCATGGGAGGGCTAACAAGTTATTTGGTCTTTCCTGCTAACAAGAGGTTAACACCTTCGAATCCTGCTAAGCATTTCAAAGCCCAGGATTACACCCCCCCCCAAGTGTCATATCCTGTCTAATGTTAATTTCCTTACTCTTAATATATATGCATGTAAAATACATCCATTGCTGGGCACAGGAAAAACTTCCTGTCGGTACCTTTTAAAACATAACTAAAATACAATTTATGGATATATATATATACTTTCTGCATGTGTGGGGGACACCAAACAATATGTATGGGCTTAGTACATCCTTAGCTAGCTGCACTCCAAAAATTAGAGTGCTAGCTTGCTCCTTGTGTCTGAAATGCAATTGGCCCAATTCGCATACATTGCTATTACTACAGTCAGGTAATGGACTGCAAAATGGGGCCAAGAAAGATGGTGTAAGGGCAAACACATCAGTGGGATGCACATACATTTAACCCCTTCCTTCCCAGTGTGATTTAGGGTTAATCACTGCAAAACAGGGACAGTACAGTGTTGTAGGGGAAAATATGACATTTGTGGTGTACATAGAATTAACCCCTTCTGTCCCGACACGATTTAGGGTTAATCAGCCGGGCACACTGCCTTTATTATTGGCCTGATTAACCCCCGATCGTCACAACATGTATCCAAAAATCAGGCATGATTGCCGGATACATTTATCAGGGAACTGGTAACTCTGGTCCCTGACCTGGTATGCACATTCTGATCCCACTTTCTCCGCAAAACCCCCCTTAAAACTCATGCACCAGAAATCCCTGTTTGATTGCACGCCCGGAAAGGAAAAAACACACAAAAAAACAAAATACTTTTAATACATACAATACCTTGGAATGGTAAAATGTTACTGGGCCCAAGAGCTAACTCTCTTGGACCCTTATACACGGATCAGGGGTAACCAAAACCAGGCTTGACCTTTATTGAAGACCCTGGTTACCCCCTACCATCACAGTGACATCATTGGACTGACTACAAGAGGGACCTTATTCCCTAAAGAACATACCCCTGATGAAGCTCTGCAATGAGTGAAACGCATGGGGGTGTTTTAACCAGTGCAAAGAGTTGTTCCGAGTGAGCAGCAGCTGAGTTCCTGTGTATCTGTGTCTACCTGCGAACATCCGTGACATCACTCGACTGCGCGGGCACACGAGAAGCAGCTGAGCTGATGGAGAGAAAGAGGTCTAAGAGAATCCAGCGTTCCCCTGCAACACTACACATGTCTATCTGCGTTTGACCATTTGTCTTTGTGTAAGTGCATTACTTCTCTTTTTCTTTTGTATATGTAACCCCCTATCTCCCCCCTGGCAGCAGGGGTAGGGTGTACATGTGTGGACAAAGTCCTGCTCCGCTCCCGATGGGATTAGAGTGTCAGCTCCTTGGTCAGTTACCTGTGATCTCAGGGTTCCCATTGGCAGGTTCAGGCCTTGGCTGTAATGGAGGGTAGTTGGTGGGTTGGAGGACAGGATAAGAAATAGGGCGCCAGCATCTTTTGCAACTCACAGGTATTTTATTGACAGGCACACACCAGCTCCAGGCTTACACAGGATCAATTATTATCTTATAGAGCACAATACCTCATGAGACGGGTTCCCTGTATAATGATCTCTTCAGGGCAAGGTCCCTCCGTGCCCCTTCCCATTCAGGTAAGTACTTCTGTATCAGTCTTGGCCTCTAGTCCACCACAAATCTTTTGGGCTTCCTAGCTTCTAGCACACTGCATCCCAAAATACTGCTTCAGCCTGAATATCACTCAGGAAGGGCTTACTTCTGTTCTCTTGGTCCTGTCTGTGCCTCCCAGGAGCTGGGTTCCCAGGCAGTCTTCCATTAGCAGCCCCTGGTCCTCACTGTTCCAACTGTCACTAACTTACTAATTTACTAACTCCTAAATTACTAACTTCTAAATCACTAACTTAATCCTAACTCCTAACACACTAGCTCACTAATTTATAACTCACTCCTTGCCTGTCCTCCACTCAACTGCCGTAATTGTCCCTGTCATCAACTGCCAGTGCGAGCTCCCTATCTCCCAATCCAGCTACCCTATTGGCTAAGCCGCGCTGCGTCACTACTGCCCTATGGGCCCATGGGACTTGTAGTCCCTGCGCGGAGCCTTCCCTGTAATGGTCGCCGCAACTACAGCTCACCGCCCATGGGCGAGCTGTCGGCGTATGCATGCATATAGTCAAGATGGCTCCCCTAGCACCCGCTCCCGTCGGAGCTCCGGCAAGGTGCTCGCCTCTTCAGTGCCCCCCCCCCATACTCCCCCCAGCCCTACCGGAGGCGCATTCTAAACCCCGCCAGCACCCGCACCACCCGGCGTCCTCCCTGGCAACGGAGATGAGGTGAGGGGGACTAAGGAAAACTTAAGGGGAATCTGGGCCACATATATGTAACACATGTACCCCCACCCTCTGGGAGATACTGCTTTAGCTACAAGGTATTGTGGTGCAGCGTACCTGTGAGGGTCCAGGAGAGCTGAGCTGTCGGTGATGGGATGGAGACCAGGACAGGATTTTGATGATCCGATGTTCCTCAGGGTGTCAGCGCCTCCAGCTTCAGTGGCAGTCACTGCAGTTGTTATACACATGGTCCCAAGGCTCAACAAAGTATCCGGACGTTCCTCCTCCTTCCGTGCACCCCAAAACTGGAACAACCTACCAGAGACTCTCACATCCACCACCAGTTTAAGTTCTTTCAAATCTAAGGCTGTCTCACATTTTAACCTGGTCTGTAACTGTTTCATACGCTCATAAAATATATTATCTCTAACTGTGCACGCAATGTCTTGTATATTATGTATACCCTGTTCATTTATGTAACTGTATTTGTAACCATGTATTATTTGTTTTACTCTGTGCCCAGGACATGCTTGAAAACGAGAGGTAACTCTCAATGTATTACTTCCATGTAAAATATTTTATAAATAAATAAATAAATAATGCACAGCGGATGCATGATGGTCAGAGGATCCCAGGCCTCAGGATGGTGATGGCTCTCTGTTAATTGAGGCTTCTTGATGTTTCCTGGCCAGCCATGAGGGTGTGACTGGCCTGTCCCTCTCCCAGCTGGGAGGAAAACGGCCACACACCTCCACTCCCTAGGAGTGTTGGATCAGCACTAGCTAGTCATTTGCACTTCCTCCCTGAGGCATCAGAAGGGGAGGGCACAGGATCTGCATTATGATAGGCTGCACACAGATTCCTATGTCACCACCACTTCTGTCATTAAGGGAGTCAGACTGAAGGGGTCAAATACCCACAGGATTGCCTGCCACAGCCTGTAGCTATCAGCAGTTACATGGCAGGAGGCAGAGAGGCAATCTGGGCCAGCCATGTTACATATAAAACTGTACTATTTTGCCTCTTCTTTTCTTCTATATATTCGGAATTGCTTGCACCGGGCGTCGGGTCCTACCTGGAGTATATCTCTATGGATTAATCTTGATCCTATCCCATGTGGGTGGGAGAGTCCACTCATTCTCTTCACATTTATCACAGTTTGTGATTTTCTTGCATTATATTTGTGTGTTCATTACACACCCTTCAGGTTTTCTTACTGTATTTTGCCTGTGTTGTTTGAAGACGACATTTCCACGAGCTGCTGTTCCACCAGAAGCTTTGAATATTTATTCAATATTTTTTAGTCACTTTGCCTTGTATGTTTATATTATAAATGTATATTTATGATGTTTATTTATATTAATTAGGATCTTATATACAGGGTCCTCTATATATTGGTGTAACAAGTAATGTGTTCCATGGCCCCTCGGATTAAGCTTTTCCTTCCCTAATTGCTCAGGACTCTCGGAGGATGTACTGTGTCAGCCTCTCTGCTCTGCACAGGAACACCGCTTCTCCGGAGTGAATCCGCCACTGCATGTACTGTGTCAGCCTCTCTGCTCTGCACAGGAACACCGCTTCTCCGGAGTGAATCCCTCCCTGCATGTACTGTGTCAGCCTCTCTGCTCTGCACAGGAACACCG
>WSYH01008166.1:0-30200 GCA_036426205.1 Ascaphus truei
AATAAAATGGAGAGATGTTCTCCAAATAGCTCCGCCAAAAAAAGTTGGCAAGAAGCTGGAGCTGAGCGACGATAGGGGCCATAAAAAAAAAATCAGGCCCATTTCCTGGCTTGGATTGATGCCGGGGGTGTCCGGAGCTGATACCCATTAATACCAGCACAGAAGGCCCCCGGCATGCATCCGAGGCAGGAAAAATGCATTTACAGCCCACTTCATTACCTTAGCGGGTAACCGCTAAGGCAATGAAGGGGTTAACCCACCATGCCAGCTTTATTGTGGGTAGCGGGTGTGGGTGAAGGGGGTATTGCTAAGTGTCCCGAACAGTTGCATAAATTTGTATTCATGCAACCGTCTCTCTTTCGGGGTTTTAAGATTACCTTTGAGTATGGCAACCCTCAGATCGTTCATCTTATGGCCAGAGTCAGAGAAATGTTCGCCAACAGGGCTGTCTCTTGTTCCGCATGTGATGCTGTGGCTATGCAGGTTCATTCTCTTGTTTAGCCCCTGTCCTGTCTCACCTATGTATGCAGGTTCATTCTCTTGTTTAGCCCCTGTCCTGTCTCACCTATGTAGTAGCAGCCCCCTGGGCATTTCATGCACATGATGAGGAACACGACATTGCTGGAGGAACAGGTGAACCCTCCTCTGATTTTGTATGTGGCAAGAAATGATATACCACAGATAATTAAATAAACATGTAAAGAAAAGAATTAAAAAAAAATAACAAGTTCAATTAAATAAATTTCTTTAGTTCACTTACCATTACTTGCCCCCACCAACTCCCATTGAACTGGTTACTCACGATCAAAACCACCAGGCACAGGAACCCATAAAATAACAAACCATAAAAAAATAAACATTAAACTAAATATCCAAATCAATCCACTGGTCTTCTAATTTTAATCCATCTTCATCTGTATTCTTCTTTCTTCTATCTTCTTCCGGGGTCTTCTTCCCATCTTCGGCTACGCCCTGGCCTTCTTCTTCTGTAGGAGGTCCTTCCTCCTCGGCGGCTGGCTTCAAAATGAGACGACATAGGCTTTTAAAGACCTATGACGTCACATTTTCGTCATATGGTTCCCACGGCCCTGATTGGGCCATGAAAACCATGTGTTTTGGTCGATAAAAAAAAAAATGATGACGTCACTTAAAGGCAATGAAAGCACAGCCAATCAGAATGGCTTTGCTTCAATTGCCTTTAAGATGACGTCATTAAAAGAAACATGGCCGGCCTCACATGGTACGGTAGCCAATCAGAGCGTGGGAAGTCTATCCCTACTCTGATTGGCTCTAGTACCATGTCACAGGCTTTCAATGATTGTGCATTCATTTGTGGCTCAGGAGACCCCCTTCTCACTGTACACTATTATTAAAAATACATTAATGTTGCTTCATTACCGTAGCATATAGCCGCTAAGGTAAGGAATGATTGTGTATTGATATGTGTGTTTTATTCATACTGTAGATGTGCAGAGGGTCTCCGGAGCTGAAGCGCTTTGGTTTTAGGTCCGGGGACCCCCTGCTTCCCGAGATACAGGCCCCTTTAGGGGGTGCCGGCATCCCTCTGCTTTCTTTACTTTCCGCGGTCACGTGATCGGGAGCTTTACATGCAGAGGGATACCGGAACCTCATAAAGGGGCCTGTATCTCGGGAAGCAGGGGGTCCCCGGACCTGAAACCAATGCGGTTCAGCTCCGGAGACCCCCTGCACATCTACACTATCAGTAAAAATTTATTTTAAATAATTTTTAATGTGCTGATGTTTGCGCTGAGAGAGCAGCGGATCTCTCTGCTGCAAACACAACTCGCCAGGGGACGGCTTCTCGGCAGCTTCTCGCCAGGCAGCCGTCTCGCCACCGGTTACTTGCCATTATATCAAATGGTGGTGGTGCATTCATTCGCCAGGGATTCGGCCCTCCCTGCATGCAGCGAGGTTAACACGCCAAAAACCTGGCGAATTGAAACCCTGGTGAATGACATTTTTCGGCCCTTTCTGCAAAGGCCCCACAATGTTCTTTCTTAAATTGACAGGAAGCACATTTTTTACGCGATTTCCTTCGTAGTTCACTCTGAAGGCCCAGTCGCAGTACAACGAGTAGGGAACATGGTGCTTCAAAAGTAACAAGGCATACTTGTGAGGTGCACCAGCACTCTTCACCCTATACTTCTCCCTGAGCGCCGATGGCAGATCGCACAGGGTGATGTCGGGCACCGTATCGATGCGAGCGAATGTAGGTCTTTTGTTAGCGGGTCTGCTTGAGGTGACGGGCGATGGTAGGTTGTCTGGGAGGAAGCTTTCCTCCGGTCTTGGTCGCCGTGTTGTCTCCTGGCGTGGTCTTGACGGGGTTGTCATGTCCTCCTCAACGGCATACATGTACACTGGTGACACACTTTATTCGAGCTCGGCTAGTCCCACGAATTCGGGTATACCCGGGTGTATTGAGGTTTGTGACTGTTTTCTGCCCGAGTGCATTGAGGTATTTTTCAGGCAGGGATTGAAGCATTTTATTCCCGCTGGCTGCAATACTGCACAGTATATATATATATATATACTGCATTACAATTCATGAATTTATGTCATCTGGTAGACACGCGAAGCATTGCAGCCTATTAAATCCTAATCATCGGGTCTTCTAATTTTAATCCATCTTCATCTGTATTCTTTTTCTTCTATCTTCTTCCGGGGTCTTCTTCCCATCTTCGGCCACGCCCTGGCCTTCTTCTTCTGTAGCAGGTCCTTCCTCCTCGGCGGCTGGCTTCAAAATGAGACGACATAGGCTTTTAAAGGCACTTAAAGGCAATGAAAGCACAGCCAATCAGAATGGCTTTGCTTCAATTGCCTTTAAGATGACGTCAATAAAAGAAACATGGCCGGCCTCACATGGTACTGTAGCCAATCAGAGCGTGGGAAGTCTATCCCTACTCTGATTGGCTCTAGTACCATGTGACAGGCTTTCAATGACGCCACATCCTTTCTCCCCCAAGCCTCTGTCACATGGTATACTAGAGCCAATCAGAGTAGGGATAGACTTCCCACGCTCTGATTGGCTACCGTACCATGTGAGGCGGCCATGTTTCTTTTATTGACGTCATCTTAAAGGCAATTGAAGCAAAGCCATTCTGATTGGCTGTGCTTTCATTGCCTTTAAGTGACATCATCATTTTTTTTTTATCGGCCAAAACACATGGTTTTCACGGCCCAATCAGGGCCGTGGGAACCATATGACGAAAATGTGACGTCATAGGCCTTTAAAAGCCTATGTCGTCTCATTTTGAAGCCAGCCGCCAAGGAGGAAGGACCTCCTACAGAAGAAGGCCAGGACGTGGCCGAAGACGGGAAGAAGACCCCGGAAGAAGATAGAAGAAAGAAGAATACAGATGAAGATGGATTAAAATTAGAAGACCCGTGGATTGATTTGGATTTTTAGTTTAATGTTTATTTTTTTATGGTTTGTTATTATATGGGTTCCTGTGCCTGGTGGTTTTGATCGTGAGTAACCAGTTCAACGGGAGTCGGTGGGGGCAAGTAATGGTAAGTGAACTAAAGAAATATATTTAATTGAACTTGTTAATTTTTTTACATTCTTTTCTTTACATGTTTATTTAATTATCTGTGGTATATCATTTCTTGCCACTGTATGTATGTATGTCTAGAGAGATATATACATACAGGGTAAGAAATTATAGTGTTTCAAAAGCTTGATTTGATGTGTTTTTAATTATTTTGACTATGCATCTATGCTTAAATGTGTGTTTAAAGTCTTTTAAAATTAGATAGATGTAATCGTTGCTATTGTATGTTGTATTAGAGGTCAGGGTTAGCCTTGGTTGTCAATTTTTTATGCTTGTTGGTACTTATATATTTTCACAGGCTACATTGCTCAAGTGGATTTAACATCGTGGCGAGCTCCTATTGGCCCAAGCAGCACACATGTGGTACTAGGTGGCGAGTAGATTTTTTTGTTTGGCGAGTAGATTTTTTGGTGATTTGTCGACCACTGTATATATATATATATATATATATATATATATATATATATATATATATATATATATATATATATCTCAAACAATCCAGGAGGAGCATATATGGGATAGAGAGAAGAATACATAATTTAAGTGCAGATGTATGAACAATAAAGGTCTAATTAAAGATGCAATCTTGACTCGGATGTTCAGCCTACTCACAAGATATAGATGAATAGAGTGCAGTTAGCAGATAGGGCTGCTGCCCGTATGGAATGAGTGTTGTTTGGATCTCCAATGTGCAAAGTTAAAATAAGCATTTGTCACATATATGTGAGTATTGAAGGGTCACCGCAGATCTCACCACCTCCCCTGGGGTCTCCAAGTTCTCCTTGCCTGCAGTTTGGTGTCGGAGCTCGTCTTGCTGCGTCCGCAATGGCGTGTGATGTCACGGCTTGTCTGGCTCGAGAACTACGGATCGCCTTCTGGTCCAAGAAGCAACACTCTACGCGTTTCGCCCAGTCTTGATCACGTCAGGAGTGTCTGTATATATACAGCGTTATAAGCGGATCCCGCTATTACGGGGTTGAGCTGTGTGTATATATGTGTGTGTATATATATATATATATATATATATATATATATATATATATATATTTAAAAATTGCCAAGATCTTTTCGCAGATAACATAGGTCTGGCAGTGAAGGGTTTATGTAAATGAGAAAACCGTGACCATCTAACAATAAGGGATTTATAGTTTTGCAACATTCTAGAAAATGGATTTCATCTGGTCACAAAGGATAAACATTTCACTTCCTTTCAAAAACAGTAATAAAATGATTAAGTGGTACTTAATATGTGTAAATGCTATGTAAACCAGACTCTAAAAACAGAAATGCCATGTCACATACCCAAAAGCTAATAAAATGTTTTCATTGAATTAAGAAAACAGGTCATTTTCGTGAGATACGACACGTTAACAATTAAAGAACAATATCATATTATAAAGATCAACTCTCTTTTCACAGTCATATGCTGATCACATTCATTCATCCTCCCTCTCCTCTCTCAGTTCTGCTCCAGACCTTGACAACCTGGTCAGGAACTACAACTCTGCCATATCCTCCTCTCTTGATTTACATGCCCGCTTTCTCTCTGCCGTCCTCGCCCTTCCAACCCCAGACCCAGGCTAAATTCCCACACACGCATGCTGCGTTCCTCCACTCGCTCCTCTGAACGCCTATGGAGGAAATCTCATACACTCGCAGACTTCCTTCACTACAAATTTATGCTATCCTGCTTCAACTCTGCCCTCTCTCAGGCTAAACAAACCTACTTTTCATCACTAATCAACACACACAAATCTAACCCACGCCAACTTTTTTCTGTCTTTGACTCTCTACTCAGACCACTTTCGGCTGCCTCCTCTTCTTCCTCCATCTCACCTCAGGACTTTGCTGACTTTTTTAAGGAAAAGGTGGAATCCATACGTCAGAACATCCCATCTGTTGCCTCCTCTCATCCCACACCGCTTCCTAACTCTCCTCCTGCCTTTCTTGACTCTTTTTCTGCTATCTCGCAGGAGGATGTGTCACTGCTGATCTCCTCTTCTCCGTCTACCACCTGCCCTCTTGATCCCATTCCTTCCCATCTCCTTAAACCTCTTGCTCCTTCTATAATCCCTATGCTCACACAAATTTTTAACTCTTCCCTCTACTTTGGTACCTTTCCATCCTCCTTCAAGCATGCAACCGTTATACCATTATTCAAAAACAGCAAGCTTGACTCTACCTGTCCTTCTAACTATCGACCTGTCTCCCTCCTGCCTTTTGCCTCCAAACTCCTTGAACGTTTTGTTTTCTCTCGCTTGCTCCACTTTCTCAACACTCATTCTCTCCTAGACCCTCTACAATCTGGCTTCCGCACTGCTCACTCTACTGAAACAGCCCTCACTAAAAATGTTTTAGGTTTATATAGGTAAGGTATATAGGTACAGTATATGGGAATAAATACATAGGAAGGGAGACTTAGAAGGAAATAGTAATTCAACATTAATAAATATAATTGATCTTTTTTATTTTCTACTGTGTCCTTTCCCTTCTCTACGATTCACTGAACTATTATAACAATGTAGACAGGGGTTCTATATACAGTATGGACTGATTTTTTTTTTTTTTTTAAATAAAAACATTTCTAGACCAGTTAATGCCATCATTGCATTAATTCAATGCTCTATTGGGAATTAATTCAGATTTGCATTTCTTGTACAATATATTTGAGATTCATAGTCCTGGGTTTGAATAGTCTGTAGTGTGCAGTAAGTGTTGTTAATACTTTTGAATAATACTGTTTGTAACTTAAGGTAATCCAGGCTAGAGATACAAAAAACAAAACACAAAGGGAGCCCAGAGCTACTTGCATTATGACAAAAATACACAATGAAATACTATATATATATATATATATATATATATATATATATATATATATATATATATATATATATATATATATCTTGGAAAAAAAGGGTAATTTAGTTTAACCGTTTGACCAAAGCATTATAAGTCTGCGAGCCACTTCAAGGCATTACCATAATATAGCAGGTCCTAACACTAACTGATTCAAATTCGTATGTACCTCTATAATTACAGGAAGAATGATCTGCATTGGATCTGTCACAAACAGCTGCATGAAAAGTCCTGTATATATGGAAAGTGGGGAGGGGCGAGCTTAAATCCTGGGGAGGAGGGGCCACTAACCTCCAAAACAGCTGAGACCAGATCCAATGCAGATAATTCTTCCTGTAATTATACAGGTAAATAAGAATTTTAATCCGTTAGTGTTAGGACCTGTGATATATGGTCATGCCTTGAAGTGGCTCGCAGGCTTATAATGCTTTGGCCAAAGGGTTACACTAAATGACACCTTTTTCAAGAGATATATATACAGGTATTTCACTGTGAATTTTTGTCACATTGGAAGCAGCTCTGGGCTCCCTTTGTGTTTTGTTTTGTGTAGTATACAGTGCCACGCTCAGTAGCACCCCTTTTGACACTTATATGTATATATATATATATATATATATATATATATATATATATATATATCAAAAAATAAATAGATGATACCGTTCTGTGGCTAACGAAATGCTTTTATTTGTGCGAGCTTTCGAGATACAATGATCTCTTCTTCCGGCGATGTTACATCTATATATATATATATATATGTAGGGGCTTGAAGAAGTCAGTCCATCTGATGAAACGCGTAGGGAAGGAGTGCAGTGTATCTTTCTAGACACTTGCTTTAGAACTGCTTGGACACTATACCGATCCGGTATTCACTACCATCCGTGTGACGTCATCCGCTGGTGTGCCGCATCTACCATCCCTGGTGGGAACCAAAGATCATCGTTGGTGGTGTACCCTGGGAGAGATTACTGCGGAGTGCCTATGACGTTAGGTCCTGCAGGCTGTGAGCAACGAAGGCAGCATTGGATCCAGTGGTGTCACGGACTTATCACAGCAGCTATGCGGTGTTTCCTGGTCCTTGGAGCATGAGTATATCTCATAACATGCTTTTATTTGTTTTATGTTTGTGAGTTCATTTTATTGAGATTATGGGGAATTAAATATATCAATTTTGCACAGTAATGCACTAGGATTTGGCGCTTCTTTTTCTTCTATTTTTATATATATATTTTATGCTTGTTGGTACTTATATATTTTCACAGGCTACATTGCTCAGTTGCAGGTTTGAATGAGTTAATTGTTTAATTGTTAGGGATGTAATGTAAATTGTTTAGGGATGGAATGTAAATTGTTTAGGGATGTCATTAATGAATGGTAATTGATTTATGTTTACCGGATTGGTTATAATAGTATATTTGTTTGGAGTTGTCTGTATTTTGCTTGCAATGTTATTGTTAACATTCATTTGCAGAATGTATATGGTGCTTAGATTGTATGCATCATATATACAATATAAATGCAATGTGTTGATTGTGATTTGAGGTTTTTGATTGGCATTTGATCTTTTTGATTGGCATTTGATCTTTTTGATTGTAATATCAGTTAGGATTATGAAAGGAAATTAATTATATTGTATTGTGTATTTATGGAGAACTGTTATTTGGAGTATAGCATGTTTTTGATAACCCTTCTACATTTATTTGTATATTGGTTCATCATGTGTGTGTATATATATATATCTCTCTCTCTCTCTCTCTGTATATATATTTGCATGATGAAGCCAATGTACAAATTCATGGGTGAAGGGTGAGTATCGGGCCAGTGTGGCTTAACCCCTTAATTACCTTTGCGGTTATTATCCGATATAGTATTTAAGGGGTTAATTGATATCTGAATATAATTGCAATGTATTGGCTTTGTATTGGCTATGTTTTTTGTGGATGTTGCTGGCGACTGAGACTTCTTATTGATAAGGTCAGTAGTATTTAATTTATTTGAATATGCTAGTTAATGTTTTTAATAATGGGCAAATATTCTATTATCCCTATCTGGATAATAGTTATTTAGCACATTATTGTACTGTAGGTGTTGGGGGGGGGGTGATCCCCAACGGTATGTGGGTAGGCCTCCCTTGTGGGTAGTGGGTGAGGGTGGTTAGGCCTCACGGGGTGGGGGGTTACTGTGGGAGGGTATGTAGGCGTCCCGAGTGGTGGGTGAGGGTGGGTTAACCCCTTAATGACTGTAGCGGTTAATAACCGCTATGGTGATTAAGGGGTTAGGGGACATTACTTTGGATGTTTTAATTCTTGTGTCTCTTTTGCAGCAGCGGAGGGGGCATGGGCAGGATGAAGATGAGGATGGCCTTCATCGTGGCAACCGGTAATTGGTAAGTGCTATATGTATTTAATGTATTTATTCTTGTTTATGTATTTTAAATACACAGTGGGTGTATGTTGTTTATTGCAATGTTTATTGGGGGCAATTGTCCACAATAAACATGCTATTCTGCCTTAACCCTTCATTGCCTTAGCGGCTATACGCTATGGTAATGAAGCATCATTTCTGTTTTTTAATAATATTGTGCGGGAGCAGGGGGCCCCCTGAGCTGAACCACATTGATTTGTGGCTCAGGGGACCCCCTGCTCACTGTACACTATTATTAAAAATATATTAATGTTGCTTCGTTACGGTAGCACATTGCCGCTAAGGTAAGGAATGATTGTGTATTGATATGTGTGTTTTATTCATACTGTAGATGTGCAGAGGGTCTCCGGAGCTGAAGCGCTTTGGTTTTAGGTACGGGGACCCCCTGCTTCCCGAGATACCGGCCCCTTTAGGGGGTGCCGGTATCCCTCTACTTTCTTTACATTCCGCGGTCACGTGATCGGGACCTTTAAATGCAGAGGGATACCAGCACCTCATAAAGGGGTCTGTATCTCGGGAAGCAGGGGGTCCCGGGACCTGAAACCAATGCGATTCAGCTCCGGAGACCCCCTGCACATGTACACTATGAATAAAAATGGTTTTAAAATAATTTTTGATATGCTGGTGTTTGCGCCGAGAGAGCAGCGGATCTCTCTCTGCTTCAAACACAACTCGCCAGGGGACGGCTTCTCGGCAGCTTCTCGCCAGGCAGCCATCTCGCCACCGGGTACTAGCCATTTTATCAAATGGTGGTGGCGCATTCATTCGCCAGGGATTCGGCCCTCCCTGCATAAAGCAAGGTTAACACGCCAAAAACCTGGCGAATTGAAACCCTGGCGAATACCATTTTTCGGCCCTTTCTGCATAGGCCCCTTAATCACCTTATTTTTATACTAAACATTTTGCTGTCTTTTTATTATCTTACAAGTTAAACTGTACAATAAACAGCCAGTGAATGCTGGTGGAAGAAGATTGTATTGTTTTCCCCAAGTCTTTATTATTTATGTTATTTCTTAATTAAACTGCCATCTAAATTGAAATGCTAGAAGATTGACCACATGTTAGTCTCATATTGCCAGAATTAATTGTGAAAATTGGGCTTGGCTGATAACTATCTTTTAGTAACTTGATGTATGATTTAGTTTACATTAATGACCAACTAATTGCTATACAGTATGTGTTACTAGCAATTATTACATACATTTGCATAGAGTACAAGATTTTGTGATGAATAAATATCCACCAAAAATCTTGTAAAAATTAGGAATTATAAAATGAAATACATTTTTCATTGAAGAATATTTTAAATAAATTGCTAAAAAAAAAAAAAAAATCTTAACTTTCACCAAGGATTTAACTCTGAAAATTACCATTGAGTGCAACATTTTAAACTCCTTTAAAAATTAACATTTCATATTTTATATACACGTAGCACAAAATAAAAGCCTTTTCATTTATATAGGCCCATAATCATATTCTTCCACAGCCAATGAAAAATAGACAGGTGGGATTTGCATGTGTAATGTCCTGCTAGGGAAAGTAAGCTGTAAGTAGTGAAAGGCTGACATTTTATTCTAATTGCCCTTCAAATGTATAAATCTGTTGCTCTCTTCACCTATTTAAATTGAATTTAATGAATGTTTTAAAAAAAGATATTAAACTTTTTCAAATGGTTTATGATCCTCACAACTTTATACCAGAGTCCCTGAACACTGTTGAAAACCTTTTTTGACATAAGCATCTAGTCTAACTGCTTAAGCTATATATGAATGTGACCACCAACTGTCTTTTCAGGATTGGAATAAGAAGCTAAAAAAAGAAAATGAAAACCTTTTAGCAGGACAACTCTCATTTCCACAAGAAAAAAATAATTGGCAGCCAAGAAAAATGGGTTTAAACAACGCAATAAACCACCAGACAATATAAAGAAACAAATATTTTATTGCATATGGATATGTGAGCAGTGGGATTCCAACACAAACTTTTAAAATATTTATTTTGCTGCTAGGTAATAATGCACACAGGAGAAGCTTTATTTATTCTTTGAGAGACATTTCTTACACTTGAGCATCTATGACTTTTATTTCCAATTGTCTGTTATTATTCTGTCAGAGACAATACACTCAAGAAACAGTGATTCATTTTTAAACAGTTTACAACTGCATTAGTGTATATAAGAACTTATTACTTGAAACAAAACAAAAAATGGATACTGGGTAAAATGTCAAATGTGATCTGAACATTTTCTCTGCTGGTGTAGTTAAATAAATATTATGTATCATAATGGGATGATTCCGATAATGATAACTTAGAGGTAGAATATTCTACTATTCTTATTATTACAATATTCTATAACAGTTTATATGTACTGGAATGCATATTTGCACAGGTATATCATTCTGAAAACATACAGTTAAAAAATATATTGTGCATTAAACCATTGAGTCTTAATATATACAATAGAATAAAAATTGTATTTTGAATATTGAAGAAATTACTTGCCAACAATTTTGAGCCTGTGAGCACTGGGCATTGTGACTGAGTTTGCAGTTTGGGTCAAGTGCAAAGATGTAACCAGAAGAAGTTGAAACAAAGGAAGTTTGAAAAAGTAGTTAATTTCTTTTTCTAATCTGTTAGCACTTAATACTCCATAGTTGTATAGCAATGGTTGGTCCAACTATCTCTCTACCTTCCCTGTCATGTAAGTTCTAGTAAGACACAAACAGTTTCAGACTATCCTATGGGGTTTTCCCCCTCCACACGCTGACTTCCTGAGTAACGGGAGTGGAGATGACACAGGGATCTGTCATAGCAAATATTGGTACAGATATTGGGCCCTCCCTCTAAGAGCTTCAGGAAGGAAGTGCCTAAATTATAGAATGAAGTTCAGCCCCTTAGGGGTGAGTCCTTCAGTAGGGAGTTGGGTTCCAGACTATCCCTTTGTGATGGTGAAGGGGTTACCAGACCAATAATAAAGGTGTTATGCCTGGCTGGCTGCCCCTAAACCCTGTTGGGGTGAAGGGGTTAATTGTATGGTCACCGTAATGCTATGTTTTCCCTGAATATCAACTGTGATGTCCCCTGGGTCATACCGTGAAAATGGAGTGTCAGTTCTGCAGCCCAGAACCTAGCTGCAGTCCTGCTAAAATGTACTGTATGTGTAAATTGTGCCCCATAAGCAAGGGGGGCTCCTAGCGCTTTAAAAACTATTAATTGAATAAGCGTGCCTGTGGTGAGCGGCTACATTGAAGCCCTGAATCACTTCCTAAACCGCCATCCCTCCGGAAAAGCCTTAACCACAAACTCAAGTAGATAAGTGGCTTGCGGTCTAGTTGAAGTGGCGGAGTACAACAATGTATCCTGTTGTCTCATTAACCAATTAAGGTCAATTGGTGAAGTGCTTCTGTGGTTATTGATACCGGTAAGCAATGCTACATTTTATGCCGGCTTCTGACCGCAGAACAATAATAAGTCAAACCGCAAACCACATCACAGAGCCTATTCAATTAAAGGGCTAACTTGCGTTAGGAGGGAGCTAGCACTCTAATTTTTGGAATGCAGATAGCTAAGGATTGGTCATGCACATACATGTTGTTTTAATATCACCACCTCAAACAGAAATGACATATAAAAATAAACCTTGTTTTAGGTCTTTTAAAATATGAAGACAGGAACCTTTTTCCTGTCAGCACGGCAGTAAATCCATTGACATGCACATATGTTAGGGATGAATGAGTTGAGGGATTTCCAACTCTGTACTTCAAAGGGCACCCTGCTGCGCTGGTGCCCCAATGTCAGAGAAGTCCGGAGTTGAAAGCCTCAGAGACCCTGAAGTGTTAGAGCGGGTGGGATACAGTAAAGTACCTTGTACCAGTGTAAAGTGTGGGCTATTAACAAATGGTAGCCAACAACCAGACTTACTGTCGCCAGGTAAGGGGTTGGGTCCGGTATGCAAAGCAGCATAGGTGCCAAGTTAGCGCATACTCTTAGCAGACCGGGAAGCCACCTCTGCCAAGTTTTTGAGCTACTGGCAAGTCTGGGATAGATGAGAAAAATTATTCCAACAGGGGGATTGGCAGTACAGGTTAAGGATAGGAGTCTTAAGCCTATAAGAATGCCTGCAGCCTGGTCTTAGTCAGATTCACCTTAGATTCAGCTAAGAAAAATCTTAAGCTTCAACCAAGTCCGTTCCAGCGTCAGCAGAGTTAAAAAAAAGTGTGAGGGGTTAAAACATCGTAACAAAGAATTGCATCCCTCTTCCAGAATTCGTTTGAGCTAAGGTTTCCCGAACTAATCCTATGAGGACTTAATGAAAAGTTTTCCTTCTGCGGAGATACAGGGATTGCATTCTACGCCCCTAGCCAAGGACTGTCACACGGCCCTATGCGCGCACCACCTTGCTCCCGTGCAGTGGTGCCTTGAGATTTGTTTTCAAGTTATTTGTTCCGCGGACATTATATTTCGTTTCTCTATCCCAGTAAGTGTATATTGAGTGTCATTGTGAAGAATGGTGTGTTTTTCTTAAAAGGAAATAAATTACAATTTATTTTACCCTCCTTGTTGTGCTCAATCCAGAATCCCGGTATTAATGTGTTAATAAGACTTGGTCTCCCGTGACACCCTTCATGGGGTAGGATCTCTCCTCGTCTCCTCCCGGCTGGGAGTGAGACATGTGCTCAGCCCCTCATGGGCTGAGTGCATAATCTAATCCACCAAGGCCTCACCATTACCCGCAGGCCTTATCAACTGGAGCAAATGCTGCAACGACACCAGCAGTGGCTGTTGTAATAAAAATCATCCTCATTTATACTTCTGGCTCCACTGCCGTCTACAGCATGTGGAGAGAGGTATTGAGAGTAAGGACTCTCATAGCGGGGACCACCTTCAGCCTTGCTGAAGCCCCCCCATGTCTGGAGGCGCTATCACCAAGAAGGAAATAACCAGAGGAATCGCCAAAAGTCTGCCCTGTACCCCCACACCATCGCAGGCATCTCATCTCTCCTGTAACTCAAAGTTAATCAGCACTACAACTAGCAGTAGCATAGCCATGATCTCCCATGGTGAGGTGGGGAAAACATGTGCTACAGTTGCAATAATTAGCGGAATGTATGTGCACATGTTCTCTATGTACAGTACAGGACATTTGCATACTTGGAGCAGCCATTCAAAGGACTTCTGTGGGACGTTTGATAATGTGGTCTCTTTACAGTCTAAAATTGTTGATTTGAAGAGGCAACGTGCCACATTGAGGGATATTATCAATCTGCCAGGAGTTTGTTGCTCACTTACTAGGCCCTGACTATGACTAGTGATGCAGAGGGTGGATCAGTGACTTCAGATCAGAAATATGTAGGTAGCTGGGTCACAGAATAGGAAGCTGAAAAAAGTGGAAGAGGCAAGCCATTTCTGAGCTTCCTCATTGCAGTAGGTATTTCAAATTGAGTGAAGATATTGGGGAAATCATAGCAGGAATGGCAAGGCTATGGGTGACTGATTCCTCTAGAAGTCAGGGAAATAGTTCCCCCAGCACAGAGGATACTCAGGATACTCAAAGACCTAGACAAGTTGTGGATGTAGAGGACTCAATCATTAAGAAGGTAGAGAGGGCAATCTGTTGCGGTCACCGAATGCACTGAACAGTTTGTTATCTCTCAAATTCTCAGTTTTAGCACATTGTAGATCAGATTGACAGAATAGAGCGAGGAGCTGGAAAAGACCTAGAAGTCTTGGTGCACGTCAGACCAAAAGTCTGCCCTGTACCCCCACACCATTGTGGGCATCTCATCTCTCCTGTACTGCACAGGAAATCAGCACTATAACATGCAGTAGCATAGCCATGATCTCGCAGAGGGGGGGGGGTGAACATAAGCAACATATGGAGGCACTGCTCAAATGGCAGAGGCAGGACAGACTTTTGAGACTTTGCACTGCCAGCTGGCGGTAATTCAAAGAAGCCTGGGCCGGGACCCTGATGCTACTCCAGGGACCCCAGGCACCCATTCTATGTCAACGTGTAAGGAATCCGCTCCTGTGTTTGGCTGGA
Organism: Ascaphus truei; assembly: GCA_036426205.1. Lineage (NCBI taxonomy): Eukaryota > Metazoa > Chordata > Amphibia > Anura > Ascaphidae > Ascaphus > Ascaphus truei. Next base: position 14,902 of record WSYH01008166.1, read on the forward strand.
GCTCATCCTTGACGAGCTATAGTGTTTCCAGACAAACTCCTGTCTGAACCTGCAATCAAGAATCACCTGCTCTTGCAATTAGACTGCAGCCTGCTTCTTGCTGCTTGCTATGCAGCTCTGTCTCATTGGCTGCCTGTCCTATTTAATTCCTGCCCCTTCCCCTAGGAAGGGGTTGTACATACACTTCTCACTTTCTCTAGTAACTGTGTTTGCCACAGCCTGTGTTTGGCCTGCCTGGCCTTCTTGTTATAGTTCTCAGTTTCTGGCAGACTCTGCCTCGCTGAAGCGGTTACACTGAAACCCTCAGTGTTTCTTGTCCTGTCAGTTGTTCGTGTTTCCAGTGACCTTCCAGTGGCCTCCACCTCTCTCAGCTGTACCCGGCTAGGGGGTGCTGTTCTGTGCTGAAGCGCTGGATCCTCTGTGCTACTGGCAGACTCCACCACGCTGAAGCGGTTACACTGAAGCCCTTTGTGTTTCTTGTCCTGTCTGCAGTACCTGTTCCCAGTGACCTTCCAGTGGCCTCTACTCTCAACTGTACCCGGCTAGGGAGAGCTGTTCTGTGCTGAAGCAAAGGATCCCCGGTTCCTGTTCCCTCATCCCTGAAGTCCTGCTAGGTTCACTGAAGCAGCTTTGTTGTACTCCCTGATGATGACCTCGGCTTGTATCCTCGATCACCACTCCTATGCCGCCTTCCTTGACCCCTGCCTGGATAACATTAAACCTGTTTTCTCCAATCTTGACCCAGCTATTCACAACTACGGAATTCGCAACCCGGATCCGGCTTCATGGTCTAAGGTCGGTGTTTCCACATCCCCACTGTGGTGGGGGAAGGATTAATCAGGAACACAATAAAGGTTATACCCGGTTTATTAATCCTGACCCGCAGTGGGAGTGAAGGAGTTAAACACGTGTTTTTTGCATTACTGTGATTGCCCTGTCTCAGAAATCTTTTATTCCCCATTTGCAAGCCATTCCCTGCTTGCTATGTTAAAAGTCAAAATTCATTGCTTGCTATACCCTCTAACCGACACATGATGGCGTAGGAGCGCCCAACGCTAGCCCTGATTGGAAAAGCGTGGCAAAAGTTTAAAGGGCTGTCTGTGAGATAGATATCCATTACTTGCGGTAAACACCTCAAGTACTTTACCGGTACAATGTATCCGTTTATCGTTAGCTACGCGACTTGAAAGGCGGAAAGTCAATTGACGTGGGAACAGTGTCAATTGCCGTGAGAACGGGTGAACTTGTGGTCTAGAAGCCGGCATTTCAATTAGAAATGCTAACTCTAGAACGAAAGCACCCAGAAACCTGATTTTGGAGGTGCAAGTACAGTGAAACACCACATGCACATACATATAAAATTACAGTTATAACACAAACGGAACATGATGTTTTAATAAAGTATGTAGAAGCTGCAGATTTTAAATGTAAGGCAGGATGATTTCTGTAAGTCCGGGAAAGAATTTCTCAGACATTCAGCTTCTATATGGGTGAATGTGCTGGGGGTATTTTCATGGCTGAGCTTCAAAGGGGTCTCGCTGATTTAGCGCCCCTCAGTATAAAGAAGTATAAGGGATGAAACGACCCAGAGACCCATAATGTATACAGGTCTGGCATTCTGATGTATAACCAATGCCGGGCTATTGACACCTCTGGGTTAAAAATCAGACTCAGCGGCGCCAAGTTATGGGTGTATCCCAGGTATGCTAAGTGGCATGGGTGTCAACCTGACCCATGCGCTTTGCACACCGGAAAGCCTTTTTGCCCGGTCTCCTGAACTGTGGGCAACCCGGCTATTGGTGGGTTCAATTGTTCCCACGAGTGGATTGGATCTACATGTTAAAGATAGCCTTGGCCCGTCTATAACCGTGGCTCCCGAGGTATCCCCAGGGGGATTCGTGATTTTCTGATCCATGATGTAAAGACGCAAGACTTTGTTCCAGCACAGCGGCAACCGGTCCCGGAGAGAAGGGGTTAATAACAACGTAACCTAGGATTTGCCCCAAACTTCTGAATTTGTTAGCCCTGGTGACACTGGAAGGAATTCTAACGACGTTCCACGAAATACTTTGAGGTGGCTGAGATATCAGATCGGCAACTTGCGATCTGGCCACAGGACCTTTAAACCAAGGCTACATTTCTGGCGCTTTCAAGCAAAGGACAATTTATTTAATTCCAAGGACAATTTATTTTGTTCCAAGGACAATTAATTTTGTTCCCTTATTCCAGTAAGTCTTGTTTTAAGTGTATTCTGCAGATGTCATGTGTTTGTCTATCAAGGAAATAAATCACAATTTATTTTGCAACTTGTTCTATTCAATCGAGTACCCAGAAATATAAATGTGTTGGTGAAGTTGGTGTCCATCGTGACACCCACCTCAGCCCCGCGGTCCTGTCCAGGTTTGTGGTGAGCATAACCATTACACAAGGAAGGGGGGAGTCTCTCCTGAGGAATCACCAGTGAGGGGGCTGCCTAAGCCCTTACCAGAGAGACTTTGTTGGGGCGAACGCCAAGGGTACGATACCAGGGAGCGTGGGTACCCTTCATCGTAGTCCAAGACAGGGACAGGACAACCCTTGCCACACACCATGAGGACCCCTGTGCACAGTGAATGGTGCGAGTTGGGGCACACCCGAGGCATCACTGGGGAGAGTGTTACCCTTCATTCTTCTCCTGAACATGGGCCAGGGCCTTCACAACGTACCGTGAGGACCCTTGGGAAACAATATACATAGACTGTGTTTCTGGGACGGGAACTTTCAGGCTCTGGGGTAACCCATGCACCATGCATGAAGTGCTGTGCTTCTGGGGGTGTACCCAGTGGGAAAATTATCCTGGGAGCGTGTCACCCCACTTCTCTGTTTTACAAGAGATGGGGCTCTCACAACGTACCGTGATTGACATTGTGCACCTTAGTGGCGGGCCACTGATGCATCTACATAGAGACCCTGTGTGATTGTATTCTGGCTCTATTACAGTGCTCTCAAAAAGGGAGTGCATAGCGAAGTCAAGATGGCGCTCCTGCCAAAATCGCAGGACCACGTGGGCTGCAAGAAGTAAGCAACCCTTTTCTGTAAAAAGTTTGTAACAAGTTGCAACCTGTTCGGCAGGAAAGTGTAGCCACACCTCTCCTCATGACTGGCTCATTCAGAGCCTGGTCACTACTTTGTTAATCCTACTTCCACTTTGAGTTCCACCTAGGGGAGTAGCAAATGCCTGGTATCCAATCCAGCAATGGAAGGTTCTTTCCACACCCTGTGGAGATTCACTTCTGCGGATCTGTGGACAAGTGAGGAGCTTCTACTAAATCCTCTGCTTTTCTGCTGTGTCTAGCTCATCTACCTTGACCAAAAATCATGTGAACTATTCCCTACCAGGAGGATTTTTGGTTGTACATTGTATGGGAGACAGTTCCATCCAGTTGATCGGAGAAAGGGCTGGAAATTGCCATGCAATCATGCTGGAGCTATGACTGCATGGTGGCCAAATCCCAGTCCTCTAGTCCTCACCGAACCGGAGATAATGGTTTCAGATGTAGGCACTTTTGCACTTCGCGTTTTAAAACCTAGCGACATTCCTCCGCCATTGTGGTCAATGGCGGCGACCCTCGTGGCGGGCGTGACCCTTTCTCGCAGCCATTGCCCGTCGGACCCGGTTGGGGTCGAGTAAGGGGATTCCCATGAGCTAGGGGCAAAAAGAATTGGACCGATTGCTGTCCCAGAACCACAGTTATGATTTTAATGTTTGAACTTGGCCGTGACCAAGTTCCCACAGAACTTTAGCGATCAAAGCTTTTTCTTGGAGATTGTAGCTATTTTCGGATACTGCGATTTGGCAGGCATCCAACTCAGTTCTTAGAGAGTGGACTCGAGGTATTCTCCATTGAAATGCATTAATTAATTACAATCCTCGCTCATCCTCTCGGGCTCCACCTGCTGGTCTTCCTCGGTATAAGGCCAAAAACCTAGAAATCTCCATAGACTTCTATGGAGCTCCAATGGCGACCTATGGGACAGGGCTGCAAATTGGGCTTAAAAGGGCGGGAAAGGGAACAAAGGGCCATAAACATACCAACACCGTTAGCCCTTTCCCTCCTGACCTTATCGAGTGTATGTGCTTGGTGTACACACTGTAAGGGTAAAAACACATGTAACCAGCAAAATACATTCAACCAAAATGGGGGAACACATATTGTACTGAGGCAGGGTAATAAAAACACATATAAGTATTATTACAGTTAACCCCTTGCTTCCCACACAAGGGTAGGGTGGCCAGCTGGGGTGTAACCCCTTTATTACCGGGCCAGCCCCCCTTCCCTTGTCACACCTCCCCATCTCAATGGGTGCCCGGTGGCACCGTTGGAGAACTCAAGTTCAGAGGGGTTCTCTTGACGAGATAGTCCATCCGCGTTGCTGTGTTCACAACCCTTCTTGTGTTGGATAGTGAACTCAAATTCTTGCAGTGCAAAGCGCCCATACACATACGGTTGCAACTTTCTTAAGGCTACACAATTTCCAAGCACTCCTTTTCAATGGTGGCATATTCCACCTCTCTGTGGAGTAGCTTACGGCTGAGGTACACCACGGGGTGTTCTCTGCCGTCCTCTCCCACCTGGCTAAGCACAGCCCCAATGCCAAAGTCCGAAGCATCAGTCTGTACTAAGAAATGTTTGGAGTAGTCCAGGGTAGCCAAGATGGGGGTGCAGGCAAGGGCAGTCTGCAAAGCCTGGAAAGCAGTTTCACAGGCAGGAGATCAGGTAACAAGCACAGGCTGTCGCTTTCTGGTCAGGTCAGTCAGTGGTTTCGACACGGCGCTGTACTGTTTGACAAACTTCCTATTGTACCCTGCGGTGCCCAGAAATGCCATAATCTGTTTCTTAGTTTTGGGAACAGGACACTGGATTTTAGCCTCTACATTGGCTGGCTCTGGTTTGAGATGCCCTCCACCCACGCTGTGCCCCAAGTACAGGACCTCAGCCATCTCTACTAGGCACTTTGTGGGTTTTAAGGTAACCCCTGCTTCCCTAATTCTGTCTAGCACCGCAGCTACATGTCCTAAATGGGATTCCCAGGAATTACTAAAGACAGCAATGCCATCTAGATAAGCCCTTGCATAACTCTGCATCCCTTCCAGTAAGCGGTTGACCAGGCGTTGGAAGGTAGCCGGGGCATTCTTCATCCCGAATGGCATCACTAGGAATTCATAGAGGCCACTCAGAGTGATGAATGCTGACTTCTCCCTAGCCTCCAGGGTCAGTGGGATCTGCCAATACCCTTTGCTCAGATCCATGGTAGTCAGATAATTTGCCTCTGCAAATAGTGCCAAGCACTACTGCCTCAGGGTACAAAGTGGCAAAATCCACCACCGTGAGGATGTAGCGCTTCCCTGATCTACTAGGAATCAAAAGGGGCCCTACAATATCCATGGTTAATTTCTTGAAGGGTTCCCCTATAACGGGTAGTGGGTTCAGGGGGGCCTTCACATGGTCGCCCACCTTACCTACCCACTGGCAGGCATCACAGGAGCGGCAGAACGTGCCCACATCCTGGGACACCCCTGGCTAGTAGTAATGCTGCAAGAGCCGGGCTCTCGTCTTAGTGGCCACTTGATGTCCCGCTAATAGAATAGAGTGGGCTACCTGAAACAGTTGCTGTCTGTACCCTTGGGGCACTACTGTCGCCTACTGGTCAATCCCTCCTCTACCCCCAGGACCCGCTTCTCTATACAGGAGTCCCCGGTGCCATAGGCAGTGATCAGCGCCCTCCCCGGCCTGACACTCGGATGCCCGAAGACTCATACCAGCCAGGCTGAACTGAACTGGGTACCTAACACTGGCCACCCCCCGGTCATGTCTATGTCGGGGGAATGGGGTACCATAAGGGGGAACAATTAGTTGGTCTGAGTCTGCGACTGAGCATGGCTTACCTCCCTGGTCTCCTCAGAGACCTCTGCGAACATTGGTCCCGATTGCAGGGGGACTAGAGCGACCTCTGCCGGCATTGACACCGCTTGGCTCCAGGTGACTGCCGCAACAGCAGCAGGTCTTGGTACCCGATCGTAGGTGCAGGTCATCGGACCCAGATCATTACCGAGGAGCACCTCCGCATCCAAACCAGGTAAAACCCCCACCTCCTGCACACCCTGTCCCCCCAATCAAAAGAGATTCAGGCAATTTGCAGGAACCGTGGCTCCCCGTCCGCCACCGTGATCTGCATCCCGGGTCCTGGGAGCAATTCCTCTGTTCGTACCATATCAGGTCGTACAAGGGTTACCGCAGCACCTGAATCCAGCAAGCCGACTGCTTGCTGGTCACCAACTGTGACCGGCGTGAGGTGTCTGCCCCAGCCATCCTTCTGCTGCAGCTCGGCTGGTGCACCGGGGTGTCTGCCGATCCTGGTTGTTGGCACGGAAGAGACAAGGGCAGGTTCTCCGTGGGACGTCCCGCTGGGGCTTATATCCACGGCTGGGCTTGAATCCTCTCTGGAGGCACCCATACTCGGGCTACTGGCCTCGCAGCTGGGGTGCGTTGCCCCTGATGGGGTTCCCCGGAACGCAAAGGCTCCGGGCAGTCCGGCTTGATGTGACCAGTGCAGTTGCAGTTGAAGCACCGCCGCTCGTGCTGAAGCTCTCCCGTCTTGGGTGGACTGCTGCCCGCAGGTGGCTTTGTAGTCTATTGGGGTTTGTTGCAGTCCCCTTTGCGGGGACCGCCACCGCTTTAGCCGCTGGCTTGGGATGGATCAGGCCTCTGCTGGTGAGGTAATCGTCCGCCAGCTTTGCTGCCTCCTGGTGTGTTTTGGGTTTCTTGTCGAACACCCAAGCCCTCACTGATGGTGGGCATTGTTGCAGGAGCTGTTCCTGAAACACCAGGTCCAGCAGCACTTGATAAGTCTTAGCCCCACACCCCTCCACCCATCGGGTCCTGTGCAATACCATGCGGGCACCAAAGTTCACAAAGGATTCCAGAGGTGTTTTCACCTCCGTCCGGAACTTGTCACGGTAAACTTCTGGGGTGAAGGCCTATTGGGCCAGCAACAATTCGTTTAGGTGATCTTAGTCATTGCTGTACTCATCCGGAATAGCCAGCAGGGTCTGTTTGGCCAGACCGGACAGCAAGGATTCAAGTCTCATGACCCGATCCTGTGGAGGTACTCTGTACCACGACAATGCATTTCAAAGTTCCTTAAAAAGCTGTTTATCTGGTCGGTACTTTCCACAAACTTGGAGAAGCTGTGATGGGTCAGCTGGGGAGCATCCAGGTCCCCGTGTTCAGGGAGGGGGTAAGCGGGTCGGAACATCACCAGAGTCAGGAACTGCATCCGCTCCTTCTGGGTCCTCCTGTCTCCCCACGTAGTAATCAGAGCCAGCATTTATGGGGTAAACGGACTGGTCGCCGCGACGGCCAATGCCCCTCTTGCTGCAAGATTCCTGTGGTCTCAGAGATCCCCCACTCCCTTCCCAAGTCTCTGCCATCCCAGAGCTGGGTCCATTCCCTGCTCTCCGGGCGGTTGGTGTGCGGCTGCTGCAGCTGTGGTTCTTTGCTCAGCCAGCCAGGTTTTGTGCACCCTGATCGCCTCTTCCAATTGCTCGAGCTCCCTGCCTTCCATGGGCAACCTATACTCGATACACCGGTCTCTAAGCTGTGACCGGGTCCGGACAGAAGGTGAACCGGCACCCTCGCTCATGATCAGATGCTGCTTGCAAGTATATTTGAACAATGAGGTGGTGTTATATCCCCTGTTATATGTTGTACAACAGTATGTCCAATATCAGTAGCCTTAGAACTCTCACTTTAAACGAGTTCCCGCTGTGTTACATAGTCCCGCAGTAAACTGTAACACAGATTCAATTCAATCCCATCGCTGCCACCAGTTTATTATAAGTCTGTCACGGTATCCACAGGGGTATAATATACACCAAATTAACTGGGTTGAATTGAATATGACTGTGATATAATAAAGAGATTTTATTCCTTAAAAGGCAGGTGGACACACAATGTTGGACAAATAACAAACTGAATATATACACTTACTTAGAAAGGGGACAATGAAATAACCAGGATTCAGGTTAGCAGTTCATAGGGCATCAGGTATCATTCAGGTAAAATCATGAAGAACAATGGGCATAGAGCTTACAATCGTTTATATGTGATTTGGGCTCTATCCCTATCATTGGGACTCAGGCATTGGAGAACAATTACCTGGGTCCAATTACCTTTTTCCAGCTAACGTGGGAAGTAATCTGGTACCTGCCCCCAGGTAGCTGGCACATGCACCCAATCCTCTAGTCAGAGTCCCATATCCTGAACCCCACACTAAAAGGTTGGCGTCTATAAGTCTGCCATTTGGGATTCTGGCCCGGGAAACTCCGACCAGAGGTGTGAAGCATGACACTTACTACAAGTACCCACGTCCTGCACTTCACTGGCCTAGAATACTTAATCAGGGTGGGGGAGCCTTTATCAGTGGTCTTTCTGTAGACACACAGTCGCCCCCTGGCCATTAACATACCTTCTGGGCAAGTAACTTTCGCTGGCTTTACTATAGGCATAAAATATAGTGGACTTACAATATTTTATATACATGAAAATATTCCGTTTGCTTGGGCCGAGCGGGCTAAAACTTGCCAGACCCTCATGCCGGAGGGTACTCTCCATGGTGGCCAATTTTCAGCTCGCTGCGACCCACCTAACCGGAGATACAATATTGGATTTTAAAACCACATGTTTCACAGATTGCATTTCTCCGCCATTGGAGTCAATGGCAGAAACACAATTTAGACAGTCAACCATACTCCGTTTGGTTGATCGGAGAGGGCTGAAAATTGCCATGCAATCATGCCGGAGCTGTGACTGCATGGTGGCCAAATCCAAGTCCTCAAGTCCTCACCGAACTGGAGATAATGATTTCAGATTTATGCACTTTTGCACTACGCGTTTTAAAACCTGGCGGTTTTCGCGCAACCCTCGAGGCGGGCATGACCCTTTCTCGCGGACATTGCCAATCGGACCCGGTTGGGGTCGAGTAAGGGGGTTCCCATGAGCTAGGGGCAAAAAGAATTGGACCGCTAGCTGTCCCAGAACCACAGTTATGATTTTAATATGTTTGAACTTGGCCGTGACCGAGTTCCCACGGAACTTTAGCGATCAAAGCTCTTTCTTGGAGATTGTAGCTAATTTCGGATACTGCGGTTTGGCAGGCATCCAACTCAGTTCTTAGAGAGCGGACTCGAGGTATTCCCATTGAAATGCATTGCACCATTCATTTCAATGGGGAGCTCCGCTCAATCTCTCGGGCTCCACCTGCTGGTCTTCCTCGGTATAGGGCCAAAAACCTTGAAATCTCCATAGACTTCTATTTTGCTCCAATGGCGACCTATGGGACAGGGCTGCAAATGGGGGTTAAAAAGGCGGGAAGGGAAACAAAGGGCCATTAACCCAATATGCACCTGGATTGAAAACTGGTTAAAGGACAGACAACATAGGGTTGTCATAAATTGAACTTTTTCAGGTTGGGCTAAAGTCGTGAGTGGAGTACCTCAGGGATCGATACTGGGACCCCTGCTTTTTAACTTGTTTATTAATGACCTTGAGGTGGGGATAGAGAGCAAAGTCTCCATCTTTGCTGATGATACTAAATTGTGTAAGGTAATAGAATCAGAGCAGGATGTAATTTCTCTTCAGAAGGACTTGGACAGACTGGAAACGTGGGCAGGTAAATGGCAAATGAGGTTTAATACAGATAAATGTAAGGTTATGCATTTGGGATGCAAGAATAAAAAGGCGACTTACAAATTAAATGGAGATATATTGGGGGAATCCTTGATTGAGAAGGATTTATGAGTGCTTGTAGACTGCAGGCTAAGCAATAGTGCCCAATGTCATGCAGTAACTGCAAAGGCAAACACGATCTTATCTTGCATCAAACGGGCAACGGATGGAAAGGAAGTAAACATAATTATGCCCCTTTACAAAGCACTAGTAAGACCACACCTTGAATATGGAGTACAATTTTGGGCACCAATCCGAAGAAAAGACTTTATGGAACTAGAGAGTGTGCAGAGAAGAGCCACCAAATTAATAAAGGAGATGCACAATCTAACTTATGGAGAGAGGATAACTAAATTAGATATATTTACATTAGAAAAGAGGCATCTAAGAGGGGATATGATAACTATATACAAATATATTCGGGGACAATACAAGGAGCTTTCAAAAGAACTATTCATCCCACGGGCATCCTAAGGACTCGGGGCCATCCCTTAAGGTTGGAGGAAAGGAAATGTCACCAGCAATAAAGGAAAGGGTTCTTTACAGTAAGGGCAGTTAAAATGTGGAATTCATTACCCATGTAGACTGTGATGGCAGATACAATAGATTTGTTCAAAAAAAGGTTGGACATCTTTTTAGATGGGAAATGTATACAGCGATATACCAAATAAGTATACATGGGAAGGATGTTGATCCAGGGATTAATCCGATTGCCAATTCTTGGAGTCAGGAAGGAATTAATTTTTCCCCTTAATGGGTTTTTTTGTTTGCCTTCCTCTTGATCAATAAGTAAGTATAGATATAGGATAAAGTATCAGTTGTCTAAATTTAGCATAGGTTGAACTTGATGGACCTATGTCTTTTTTCAACCTCATCTACTATGTAACTATGTAACTATGTAACCCTTTCCCTCCCGACCTTATCCCAGTGTATGTGCTTGGTGTACACACTGTAAGGGTAAAAATACATGTAACCAGCAAAATACATTCAACCAAAAGTGGGGAACACATATTGTACTGAGGCAGGGGAATAAAAACTCATATAAGCATTATTACAGTTAACCCCTCGCCTTCCACATGAGGGTAGGGGTGGCCAGCTGGGGTGTAATCCCTTTATTACCGGGCCATGCCCCCTTCCCTCGTCACAGTAATATAGAGGTAATATAGAGGTAAATAAGCATAATAAGCTAACCTCTATAAAATACACCCAATCATGAAATGCCAAATGCCAGATGCTAAGATATAAATAAGCACTAATTATCAAAACTCTAGTGTGAGTAAAAGCCTTAATATTATGAAGAAAATAAATGTGTGCCCTCCATATGATGTTAATAAAGAGCAGGCAGCAGCTAATCTTCATAACATCATGCATTGTAGGTGACCACAACATCTTGCCAATAACATTATTTGCAACAGTCCCAAACCATTTTATCAACATACCCATGTTACAAGCGATTTTTAACATGAAATGGCTAGTTGGTTGTAAGTGTCCTTTACATATTTTCGACAGTCATACGTTCCATTACACAATATAATACACAAATGTGTTTGCAGAGTGGGAATGGTTGTTATATATAAAACACACCATGGCATATAATGTTAGTACTAATTAAAGAACACTCAAGAAATTTTCTAACTGCACTGTTTAGCAACATCATTATGTTAATTAAGTGCTTATGCAATATAGGCATGGGGGGGGGGGGGGGTGTTCCCCAACGGTATGTGGGTAGGCCTCCCTTGTGTTTAGTGGGTCAGGGTGGTTAGGCCTCACGGGGTGGGGGGTTACTGTGGGAGGGTATGTAGGCGTCCTGAGTGGTGGGTGAGGGTGGGTTAACCCCTTAATGACTGTAGCGGTTAATAACCGCTATGGTGATTAAGGGGTTAGAGGACATTACTTTGGATGTTTTCATTCTTGTGTCTGTTTTGCAGCAGCGGAGGGGGCATGGGCAGGATGAAGATGAGGATGGCCTTCATCGTGGCAACCGGTAATGGGTAAGTGCTATATGTATTTAATGTGTTTATTCTTGTTTATGTATTTTAAATACACAGTGGGTGTATGTTGTTTATTGCAATGTTTATTGGGGGCAATTGTCCCCAATAAACATGCTATTCTGCCTGAACCCTTCATTGCCTTAGCAGCTATACGCTATGGTAATGAAGCATCATTTCTGTATTTTAATAATATTGTGCGGGAGCAGGGGGGCCCCTGAGCTGAACCTCATTGATTTGTGGCTCAGGGGGCCCCCTGCTCACTGTACACTATTATTAAAAATACATTAATGTTGCTTCATTACCGTAGCACATAGCCGCTAAGGTAAGGAATGATTGTGTATTGATATGTGTGTTTTATTCATACTGTAGATGTGCAGAGGGTCTCCGGAGCTGAAGCGCTTTGGTTTTAGGTCCGGGAAACCCCTGCTTCCCGAGATACAGGCCCCTTTAGGGGGTGCCGGTATCCCTCTGCTTTCTTTACATTCCGCGGTCACGTGTTCGTGACCTTTAAATGCAGAGGGATACCGGCACCTCATAAAGGGGTCTGTATCTCAGGAAGCAGGGGGTCCCCGGACCTGAAACCAATGCGGTTCAGCTCCGGAAACTCCCTGCACATGTACACTATGAATAAAAATGGTTTTAAAAATAATTTTTAATATGCTGATGTTTGCGCCGAGAGAGCAGCGGATCTCTCTCTGCTGCAAACATAACTCGCCAGGGGATGGCTTCTTGGCAGCTTCTCGCCAGGCAGCCGTCTCGCCACCGGTTACTAGCCATTATTTCAAATGGTGGTGGCGCATTCATTCGCAAGGGATTTGGCCCTCCCTGCATACAGCGAGGTTAACACGCCAAAAACCTGGCGAATTGAAACCCTGGCGAATGCCATTTATCGGCCCTTTCTGCATAGGCCCCATAGACTGGGGAAATGAGATTAGCATTACAACAAAAGGAAACAGGTTTTTGGGGGTGCTTAAAGACAATTATTTGACCCAAATTATTGAGGAACCAACCAGAAGAGGAGCTGTACTGGATTTGGCAATATCATACAATGTAGAAGTAATAACACATATTCAAGTCCTGGAACATTTGGGTAACAGTAATCATAACATTGTCTAATTTGAAATAAATGTTAAAAAAACAGATTACTTGGGTTCAACAAAGACCTTAAACTTTAGAAAGGCAGATTTTAATAACTGAGGTCTAATCTACAAGTAATACATTGGGATGATGTTTTTGCAGGGAAAAAAATGTAGAAGATAAATGGGCAGTCTTTAAAACATTGTTAGAAAAGCACAATTATCAGTGTATACCCTTGGGTAATAAGAATAAAAGAAATAAGTTAAAACCAATGTGGCTAAATAAACAGGTAAGGGAGGAAATGGACAAGAAGGGGAAGGCGTTTAGATTCTTTAAGTCAGAAGGGACGGAGACATCGTATCAGAATTATAAGCAATGTAACAAAAATTGCAAAAGGGCAATCAAATTAGCAAAAATTGATAATGAAAAAAGGATTGCAATAGAAAGTAAGGTCAACCCTAAAAAGTTCTTTAAGTACCTTAATAACAAAAAAATTAGAAATGAAAATATAGGACCCTTTCAGTGTGAGATGGGTAGGCAGATTATTGGAGATAAGGAAAAAGCAGAGGTATTTAACAAATTATTTGCCTCTGTGTTTGCCAGGGAGGAATCAAATTCAATAGTAGTGCCGCAGGAGGAAGCCATAACCTCCATTTAACCTCCTCCTCGTGGCCGCGACTCGGAACGCCAGGTCCACCTCTGATGACGTCACTGCTAGACCGCCCGCGTCGCCTGCCCGCACGCGTGCTTGCAGAGGAGAAGGGGCGTTCTAGCAGTGACCTCATCGGAGGTGGACCTGGCGCTCCGAGTCGCGGCCACGAGGAGGAGGTTAACGCAGGACCTTACCTCCATATGCACCGCTTTACTATCCTCTCAAGCTTGCGGACGGCACATTGTATCCTGTCTATAGGGCCGGTCAGCATGTGAGTGAACTGCTGTAAGTCCTTATTTGTTTTATTACATTTTATATGGTATCATACCATTGGTTTTTCTATTCCATTCCATTTTATGTATGTATTCGCAACTGTGTGGAGAGGGTTAATACATCTGACAATCCACTGATATCCAGCCTGCACACCGGAGCAAAAGTTAAAGATACCTTTCAAGGCTTTTTAGCTTCTACTTTTAAGTAAGTAGCTAGCAGCGGTGTGGGTGCGAACGATTAATCAGAGGTTACTGCGCAATGGTCGTTTTGTTTTGTGTAATTGCAGATTCAGATCCACCATCCAAGAGACTCTGAGATATCCAATTCCGGACCCACGAACTACCCCTATATTCAGAGAATTGGGACCTTCATTGTATCAGGACTTTTTTTCTCTTTTTTTCTTTTCTTTTTTCTTTTCTCTTTTTGTCAATATTTTAACTTATTCACCTTATCATTATATCACTATTTGAGATTGGGTCCTAGAGTGCTTTGTGGTATTCTCTTGTATTCTTTAAGTTTGTATATTTATTTATTTATAAAATATTTTACCAGGAAGTAATACATTGAGAGTTACATCTCGTTTTCAAGTATGTCCTGGGCACAGAGTAAAACAAATAATACATGGTTACAAGTACAGTTACATAAATGAACAAGGTATACATTATATACAAGACATTGCGTGCACAGTTAAAGAAAATATATATTATGAGCGTATGAAACAGTTACAGACCAGATTAAAGTGTGAGACAGCCTTAGATTTGAAAGAACTTAAGCTGGTGGTGGATATGAGAGTCTCTGGTAGGTTGTTCCAGTTTGGGGGTGCACGGAAGGAGAAGGAGGAACGTCCAGATACTTTGTTGAGTCTTGGGACCATGAATAGTCTTTTGGAGTCTGATCTCAGGTCATAGGTGCTGCATGTGGTAGGGGTGAGGAGCTTGTTCAGGTAGCTGGGTAGCTTGCCCAGAAAGTATTTGAGGGTGAGACAGGAAAGGTGAACTTTGCGCCTAGACTCTAGTGATGACCAATCTAGTTCTTTGAGCATTTCGCAGTGATGTGTGTTGTAGTTGCATTGGAGAACAAAACGACAAATTGAATTGTAGAGGGTGTCAAGTTTGCTAAGGTGGGTTTGAGGAGCCGAGCCATATACTATGTCTCCATAGTCAATAATTGGCATTAGCATCTGCTGTGCAATACGCTTTCTGACCAGGAGACTTAGGGAGGATTTGTTCCTGTAAAGTACCCCTAGTTTGGCATAGGTCTTGGTTGTCAGGGTATCAATGTGCATCAAGAATGTTAATTGGGAGTCAAACCATAAGCCCAGGTATTTAAAACTAGTGACAGGTGTTAGGGTGGTGTTAGCGTTGGTTCTAATCAGGAGCTCAGTCACTGGAAGCTTTACAAATTTAGTCTTGGTCCCAAATACCATTGTTACTGTCTTGTCAGTTTTTAAAAACAGTTTGTTTTGGGAAATCCAGTTTTCGAGTCTCAAAAAATCAGACTGAAGTATGTGTTGAAGGTCAGAGAGGCTATGGCTGTGTG
>WSYH01008167.1:0-30198 GCA_036426205.1 Ascaphus truei
GGCCTGTCCCGCGGTGACAGGGGGAAGCGGGGACAGGAGGGACATCCCCGCTCCCATCTCCTGCCCCGCGGCCTGTCCCGCGGTGACAGGGGGAAGCGGGGACAGGAGGGACATCCCCGCTCCCATCTCCTGCCCCGCGGGCTGTCCCGCGGTGACAGGGGGAAGCGGGGAGCGGAGGGACATGCCCGCTCCCATCTCCTGCCCCGCGGGCTGTCCCGCGGTGACAGGGGGAAGCGGGGAGCGGAGGGACATGCCCGCTCCCATCTCCTGTCCCGCGGGATGAATATGCGCTAAAGCGCGGCGGCCATTTTTTTTTTCGCGACCCCGTTAGTAACGCGGTGGTCTCGGGGTGGACCCCGAGACCCGCGTTATAACGGGGTTTAGCTGTATAATTTTTAAGGTTTGGTAACTTTTTAAAGATAGCCTTACATTGAGCTGCAAAAAAGATGGAAGATACCTTGGCAATGATGGCATTCGTGCAGTAGTTTTGAACCTTTTTTCGATTAAGGAACCCTATCATTCTATTGGGATATTCTGCAGTACCCCAACACTCTCTAATAGTGAGTCTGATGCATTGTAAGGAACCCCAACCCCCTATAATAACTTCACTAATATCAGATGCATTGTATGGAGCCCCAACCCTCTCTAATAGCGCGTCTGATATCAGATGCATTGTAAATTCCTCTGTACAGGCATACCCCGGTTTAAGTACACTCGCGAGTAAGTACATATCGCTCAATAGGCAAACGGCAACTCACGCATGCGCTTGTCAGCACGTCCTGAACAGCAATACTGGCTCCCTACCTGTACCGAAGCTGTGCGCAAGCGGGGAGACTATAGAGCCTGTTACAAATGCGTTTATTACATCAATTATGCACGTATATGATGATTGCAGTACAGTACATGCATCGATAAGTGGGAAAAAGGTAGTGCTTCACTTTAAGTACATTTTCACTTTACATACATGCTCCGGTCCCATTGCGTACGTTAATGTGGGGTATGCCTGTATTTGGTGCAATATTCAAATGACATGAAAATTGCAGGGAACCCTTTAGGGATGCCCAGGAAACCCAAGGCTTCCTAGGAACCCCTGTTAAGAAACACTGACATTTGTGTTTGTGAGTATTTTTATTTAATTTAGCTACATATTTTGTAGATGAACTGCGGCATTTTGAGGTATGTTTTTCATTCACTTGTTTGGTTGGCGTGAAGCAGGAGGAGTTTTAAGCAAGCAAAAATACAAAAGCTTTCCAGCTATGAATTGCTTAACGTGCCGCTGAAGCTTGCACAAAGAGGATGATGTAATCCCTCCCTGCAGCGGTGAGCTGGTGATCACATGGTTGCAGGGCTGTCATCAGCCTTCAGACTGCTGTATGGCTGTGCTTCATCTCAGTGGGGCTACAGACAGCGCTTTGCAGATCTGATTGCTGCTGCTGCCTGCAGAATCCTTACACAGTAACACAATCACTGCTCCGCACACATACAAATAATTCTAGATATACTTGCTTTGCTTCCAGCCAGGATACGTGATCCTAAAAAGACTAATAAATCATGCAAGTGCATCTGTTCAGCATGGCATCTCTGATCCTCGAAGGTGTGGGGAGAAGGGGGATGGGCAACAGTTGCTAACAGCAACCACTTGCCTGTTATTTAAAAAAAAATAAAAAAAAATAATAGTAATGCGCCCTGTGTGGCTATTTCCATTAATTCTCAGGAGCTATGGAAGCACCAGTGGAATAAAAGAATTGCAAACTTAACCCCCTCTCCTGAATTATAATAGCCTTATAATGCCAGTCCTCTCTACCTTGACCAATTCTGTTTTTACCACTTTATAAACATACTTGATTGTTTTTGGGCAGAAGCTAAAAGCTAATACACGTCTGTTTATTTTAAGGTGACACTGTGAGTGCACCATCATTTGCATGTCATTTACCAGAAACCCTGGCTGCAGTGGAAGCATTGAATGCTAAGGGATAATGTGAAGCGCTATGTACATTAATGGCGCTATATAAATAAAGACATACAATACAATAATGGGTAAAAGCAGGTTTGCAGACCTGTCTGATTCGTGAATGTGCTCAGATTTGGCTTTAAAAAAAATTAAAAAAAATTAATGTATTTTCTCATGTTTATTGCAGTGTCTGTGTAAATTAGGAATCAAATATAAAGTAGCAAACCGCAGCACTTGAATGTATACATTTGCATAACACAATGTGTTCGGTTTAACAATGTGCTAAAAACGGCATGATCTGAGATTCTAAAGGCCTGTAAGAATGTTTTGTTTTTCTGGTGGAAATTGTTAAAACCCTGATCATACCTTCGCTCTTTTTTTGTTCCCCCCCCCCCCCTCTCTCTCTCTCTCTCTCTCTGTGGTATTGTTTTCTGGCCGCTTTTACACCAGCACACATGCAAACGCACACTCTTCACACCCACGCATATTTATTACCTGTGGAGGACTGTTTGAGTCATCTGCTGGAACAATATCAAAGGGAGAATTGCGCGTGCACACAGCGCTAGTTAAAAAAAACCTGGCAGTACAGCGCGGCTGCACCTTCAGCCCCATTGAGGGGCGGTGTTTATACGCACAGCGCACACCAAGGTGTGCGCTGTAGCAGTTAGTGGGACCGCAGCCTTAGGCCTCGGCCAGCGTTCCTGCTGCCGTGAGGAGGCACGCTGAGGCTCAGGGAAAGCGGGTGCTTTCCCTGGCCTTAGACAGCGCGCCGTCCGGGGGCGTGTCGGCAGGCGGGCCAGTGACGTCACGGAGCTGGTTCGCCCTCATTGGGCGAACCGCTCACGTGACCGGCCCTGCGCTCCGGCGAGCGCTGAAATTTTAAATTCTGCTAAGACCTACACTTCCGCGCGCTTGCGGAAGCGTAGACGAGCCACTACTAAAGCCGCTCTCATTGCGGCTGTAGGGGCTCACGGGTAAGTACAAGCGCGCCTCCGCTGACCATGCCCGAGGCCTAAGGCTTCATCCAGGGTAGAATCGAGCACCATAGCGCTCGAGCGCCTTGACGTCGGGCGCTCATGTTGATCAGCTTATTGGCTGAACCGCGCACGTGACCAAGGCAAGCGCGACAAATACAAAAATATTTGTCTCAACAAGCATCACGCCTCTGCACACTCACGAGCGCGTGCAGTATGGACGAGGGGTTGAGTTTTATTGTTTTACTCTCGCGGAAGAGGCCATGCAAACTATATGAAGGCTCTAGACAGCACAGCAGTTTATGTAGCTAGAGGGGTGACCAGAAGTGGCATAATTATGCACCTTAAAAGAAAAATAGGCCCAGTAGGTTGTGTATTTTTATTTGTAGCTTGCATTTTAGTATTCTAGGTTATGAATTTTGTTTTGTAACTCAAACGAGACTTGTATGAAGTAAAACTAACAGACTGGCCATGCCTTATGTTTGCATATACGCTCTTACATATGCCTATAATATTGTATGTCGGTTTATAATATAATCTATTGTGTGTGCGTGCGCTATTTCAGATGAGAATCGCTCATAGTAAAGCAGTGTCATCTATTCCCAGCATTGGTCGCTTTTCAGATTTAGGCCCAGATAAACTAAAGGGTGCTAAGATTTTAGCACAGCTTACTTCCTATTTAAAAGAATGGGAGTTAATGACGTGCTAAAGCTTAGCACACTATAGTGAATAAGAGCCTCTGTCGGGCTCACTAAAAACAAGTACAGAGGCAGCGGCCATTATTTTAACAAATCACGCTGTTTATACCTCGGAATACCCATGTCATGACGCGGGATTTCTTCCAACCGTATCGCCTTGAGACGCGAGTGCAGAAAATTGCATTTTAGTGTTCTGGCTTTTAAACACCTGAAATTGACACAGTAGCACAGTACTGTACACATTACAATTCATTCATTTCATTGTATTTAATTGCACACAATCCATGAAATTCAAACAAAGCAACCACGATAAACACGTGTGCCTAGGGCGATTGGCCGCGTTCATGCCACGTGGAGTACAGCAGTGCGCACGAAAATGGCGCTGTGATTTGTTAAAATAATGGCCGCTGCATCTGTATGTTTATCAAGTTGTCATTTTGGGATCCACATTATCACATAAATACAGGATATCCTATCTATCCTATCTATCTATCTATCGATCTATCTCGTTAACTTTGCCCCTCTTCTGTAGAAGCTGAAAGGTTAACCGGTTCAATAACTTTTTTTAAGTCTATTTTTGAAATGTGTTGCCTATTGCAGTGTCTGTGTTTATCTGCAGTCTGCTATGCTGCTAAGAAAACAAGTCTGCCTTCTCCATTTGAATAGGCGCTCTATAGCAGTGAGACGTTGTTTTTGTCAAGTAGTTTGTGTTGGAAACTGTTCCAGTTAATTTTCAGTGAGACCTAGACTGAATTTTTTTTTTATTCAACAATGTGATTACAGGACAATGGGGAAAATCACATAGCAGCAGCCTTATGTATTATATTTTTGAAAAATGTAAAATGAAAGCAAATACAATGTATTCTTTGTGTTGTGATGTGCACCCCCTAGTGTGTGTTTTGGATAACTGCAGCTAAAATGATTTGTGTGGGAGGGGGGCACTTTTGTTTGTTTTCATTGTTTTAATGATCGTTGTTGCCCAAGCCTGGTCTCGCCTAGCCCACCTTTTTCTTGAACGTGAGTATTTTTTTTATGGATCTTAAATCTGCCAATGTGTCTCTTCTGCCAGGGAGACTAATGGAAAAGACATAATAATAGCATTTCCAGGGTGACCGTAAAGATTAAGAGGTTGAGCATTTACCTTTGTCATCTTGGAGATTTGTGTGTTTCCATTTAAAATATAACCAACACAAGAATTTTAAAAGTTGTCTTTTGTGCAGAAGATGTGATAGATGTAGGCATAATTTTGTTCCCACAAATATAATAGTATTTTTGCGTTATAGAAGGCATAGTTTCCTAAAACTCCAGAGTATTTTCATATTTGTATAAGTAACATTATTTCTAAGTTACAGTATATCATACAAATCAACTCCTTCAACATGTTGCATTTACATATATTGATTTTATTTGAACACTTCTAGATCACAAGAACCTACATACACATTTATATTTTCACAAATATGAGTTCCCATTGATTGCCATTGAGTCATTCAAGGGTACCACCATATTTGTAACAATACAACTTTGTCTGGGCAGAGGTGAAGCTGCAAAGTATATCCTCATCCAAACACGGAAATGTGAAATACAATTTTTATTTAGTCTCTCATCCAAATTATGTAGTCAACATCTGGGACATTTCAGAGTCCTACCCCAGATATCTTTTTAAATTGTCTTGTTTAAAAAAAAACATAGGTTATGTATGACTTGTCACCTAATTGTTTAGCTACTGAAGGTATGAAAATCTTCTGAAAGCGAAATGTACATCGGGCGTTCGAGCATCTGTACGTGCTGAAACACCACGAGGAGGTAGTTTGTACGGCAGAGAGAATATTTACAAAAGAATCCAGACTTCTTTAAGCATTATAATGAAAGATATCTGTCCTGCGCTCAGGCAGTTTAGTAGAAGCACACAAGGTGTCAGTGAGTGTCACATAGAGTGGAGCTGGAGAGTATGTATGGACCAGAGTAAAGTCAAAGCCGGGAAGGAAAAACCTTACCTATGTAGGCCCATAAACCTGGTCCTGCTCTCCTCTGCTCTCCGATGTCTGGGCGTGCAGCCTTCTGAAAAATTGGCATAGGAAGAAAGGAATCCGGCGCTACAGCATGTAACAAACTCCAGGACACTTCCGGGTTAGAACAAAAACTTTATTGGACCTCACGAACACACAGCTACACCAGTCTCCCCCTCAACGCGTTTCACGCTCCCCTCCCTCTGCCCCCCCTTCCCGTCCCCACCCTCCCCTCTTTTTTTCTTTACTATTCTTTTCTTCTTTTCTTCTCTGTCCCTGCCATTTTTGGACTAATGGATTTACAATGTTTTGAACAAGTTTAACTCTTCTCTATTTGTTAGTTAAAATAACATTGAGATATGGCTGACATGATTATTTGAACAGATTATGTTTGTAGTTCAATATTAATCACAATAGTCCTAGATACCAGGTTCATTGGGAAATATTGCATAGAGGTTGTTTTTATATTATCCCTGATTATATTACATTTAATATATCATATCTGGCATTTAGAAAACCACAAAATATATATAGCTATATGTGGTGCTTAAACATGATTTATTATGAGCTGGATATAATTAAATATATTTGGTATATCAGGGGTTACATTTAAGTCATTTTCGCGGGCTTTTTTATGTTTAAATATGCAGGCTCAGACCACATCTCCCCACTCCAAGACGAAGCGCTGATTCTAGCGTGAAACGCGTTGAGGGGGAGACTGTGGTGTAGCTGTGTGTTCGTGAGGTCCAATAAAGTTTTTGTTCTAACCCGGAAGTGCCCTGGAGTTTGTTACATGCTGTAGCGCCAGATTACTTTCTTCCTATTCTTTAAGCATTATAACAGCACAATTTATGATTAGATTTCTATTCTCTTTTTTTTTTTTTTTTTTTTTACTGCATTGTCAATTCTTTATTTTCTTTTTGGGAACCACATGGTTCAGAACTGACTGTTTGATTCAAATGATATGTTATAGTGAGATTTGGCTCTTTCTCAGATCTATATACAGGGCAATAGCATATATATATATATATATATATATCTATATATATATCTATATATATATATTTAAAATTTCAGCGCTAAACAAGTATTAAAAGGTCAATAAATGTGAGGCAGTAAGCACTAAAGTGAATTGTGCCAAAATAACAGACCACAAAAAGACATACAAACAAACACCATATAAGACAAGGAAAAAGAGGATTGGAAAAGGGAGATGAAACAAAAGGAGAAGGGGGTGGAAGGTAAAGCCAAAAATAATAAACCTTAAAAATAAAATAAATAAAAAACACTGTAACTCCCAGACAGCTATCCGCAGGATCAATCGCCTTCCTCGATACTTCTAAAAAAACAAAAAGGGACAGCGCGGGCTTCATAGTGTAAATAGTAAAAGGTTTATTACCACAATGCTAAAATCAGGTCACTCATAACAAATCAGTAGAATAAGCACCTTGGACAAAAAGCTCTGGTATCCTGTGGAATAGCATACAGTATATATGTATATATATACAGTGTTCGACAAATCCAGTCAACTACAGGCCCGTGGCGACTGGATTTGACCCCGTGGCGACCTCCTCATGGCCACCCAAGCAGGGCGGGACTAGGTGGCAAGTAGATTTTTGGTTCGGCGACTAGATTTTTGGGTGATTTGTCAACATGTGTGTGTGTGTGTGTGTGTGTGTGCGTGCGAAAAATAAAAAGATCACTTGTAAGCACATATATATATATGTGTGTGTGTGTATGTATATATATATATATATATGTGTGTGTGTGTATATATTTATATTAATAAGATTTATAGGAGCGATATAGTTATTTGAAAGTAAGTCCATAAAACATGTAGTATCCAAGAGATCCATAGCAATTAGCACCTAATATCTGTATAACCGTAAATTCACTCATAATATTCAATGTTATATACTGCCTACATCAGGAATGGGAAATTCCTGGGAGCCAAAACTTTCAGTCATGGTGCCTATGCTGTTTGCAGGGCTGACTTTCCTATCAGTCACCTCTGCGACCAGCAACAGTGCAGTCCATCACGCTCTGCTAGCAGTACCGCAAAGCAGGATTGGGCACGGATGATGGCGGAAGCGGTGACTGACAAATCAGTCAGCACTGTACCGCTTAGTACAGGTGGGAGCAGGGGGACTGGCAAGGGAAGTAAGGTGATGCGCTTGTGGGGAGAGGGGGAATGAGTTTGTGTGCCAGTGAGTCTTGTCAGTTTATCAGTGTGATGTTGTGTCTCTTTCAGTGTGTGATACATACTGACACACAACCGTAGAGGGGATTGAGTGACGATACAGCCCACACCCCCTTGAGAAGAGATAGGACATTAAAGTTGCTGACTTGCAAATGTTCAACTTCATTTTTTTAGTGAACTGGTTGGTTTCTTTTTTTCTCTGTCTTGCAATTTAGCTTTGTGAATCATGTCCACACACTTGTTAATTAGCTTAAGTAAAAGTTGGTGAGGCATCGGAGACGTGACTTGAACCAGAAATTCTCAATTTTTTGTGTGTTGCTCCATTAACTGGAACTTGCAACATTACATTGAAGAGTTTTTAGATAGACATTTAGGTTTGTGAATGATTTCTATCTCCCTCTGCTACTTTTATTTGGAATTGCAAAAGGTGAAAAGTTCACTTGAGAACCGATCTTTAGAAGTAGCGTATGACCACTTATCCTGGGAGAGACAGCTGCGGTAGAAGGAAATGGTTACTGTTTTTGGTCACTTGAAAAGGTGATTTGGACAAAGTCAGTTGGTGTCAGCCACTCCAGACTAATGGTCTCCATAGATATCTGTAATTTAATCGGTCTCTGGACTTGCCATGTCATTACAAAGCATGGGAGGTTTTTTTCTTTAAGGCACTTACTCCAGTTGACGAGGCTGAACCTGCTACTGCCTTGGTGTTTAAATTACATATTGGCCGGTTATCTCCTCACAATAACCGTTGGTATAGATGCCAAAAAAACCCCACTAATCTTGCTGAAGAATATAACAAAACAACCTGAAGCAGATTACCCAAGTGTGACAAAAAGAATGTCAATTATATGGAAAAACATTGCAGAATTATATTTGCCAACAGTGTGACTGATATAGGTTCCAATTTCACATGAGGGGTAAAGTCTATTCCTACCTTATCTTACTAAAATATTTATTC
This sequence comes from Ascaphus truei, assembly GCA_036426205.1. NCBI lineage: Eukaryota > Metazoa > Chordata > Amphibia > Anura > Ascaphidae > Ascaphus > Ascaphus truei. Next base: position 8,791 of record WSYH01008167.1, read on the forward strand.
TAGTTTTTGCTTGAAGAGCAGAAAGTGAGAGATCATTTGTAATTAAATAAAAGTTGTTCCTCGGGTTATCACACTTCGATTTATTGGTTCTGTGATGGGTCTTTTAGACTCAAAATACATTCTTCCTGAATGAACTAGAGAAAACAATTTTAAAACTTGGTGCCAAGTAAAACAGACTCACTCAAGAGTTTATCTGAGGTAACTTGAAACGTTGTGAAAATAAATATATGTATTTAACGGCTCTCTATTCCATATCTTTGTAATGTAATGTTACCGATAATGTTTAGCCTTATCCAGAAATAGAAATATAGATGGATTTAAAACATCCATCTATAAAAGTATTGCTGGCTTATAAGAATTAACTTGGGAGACTATATGTCTAACATTATCCAGACAATAGAAATATAGATGGATTTATAACGTAATCATCTATAAAAGTATTGCTGGCTTATAACAATATAATAAGGGCAAAACTATTATTTAAGGAAATGGGTGTAGATATGGGTTTCAATAGGAAACACATGCACACCCTGGTTTATGAGTTTACTGACACGATAGAGAGGCTTCAATCAGATAAACAGTAATTTATTAGAACAGCAACAAAATATTACAATTTACACGGTTGTTCTAATTATACTTCCTTATAAGGTTTGTACTTATTACAGGCCTAACGAAACAATGCAATACAGTTCTTCCTATCTAAACATACATTGATCTAAAACACACACACACACACACACACACACACACACACACACACACAAGAGATTATAGATAGAGATATAGATATATATTATATATATATATATTTACAAGTACACAAGAATTATGATCATAATTACATTCTCTGATGTATAGGAATTCCAATAGATCTTTCTCCAAAATCTCCTCTCCTTTCTCCTCTCCGCTTCTCTCCTAACTAATACTCTTTCTGGTTTAAATGTGTTTCTAAACCCATAGCTAAACATGCAGGAGGTTCTGATTGGTTTGGGAAAGATAATCAAACAAAATTATGTGTGTTGCTTTGAAGTTGATGGGAAAACCTAGAAATACCAGATCTATCATAAATGGGGGCAATAAATGTTTGGACAGGTCAACAATACTGATTGGGAAAATACTAGCTGCTTCCCCCTGGGGTCTAAATGTTAATTCAGGAAACAGTTTTATTTTGAAGTCCCTGATGATCAACAAGAGGCTGTTTATTATGAGGGTGCGAAGTAAATAAACCTTTTGTTTGTCAATTTCCCTCACTTCATGCATCTTACTGTAATGTGTATCAGGTGCAGCTATCTCTTTCAAAGACATTGATTCCTGCACAAAAACATTTCTATAAGCAATTCTCTTGGATAACAGCACTGCCCAATAGTATTCTATACATGATTACATTGTTTATTTTATTTTTCATTTGTTTTTATTTTTTGTAGTAGAAATGCACTTTCCTTTACAATGGTTTTTTTTCCCTCCCTTATGTGCTGGACCCCATTAGTATGAAACTGGGGCACTCTAGGTTCTGTAATTATTGTGCGTCAAACCTTACCATTTACAGGGGTTTCGTTGGATTGGCAAACATGGTTGATTGGCTCGCAGAAAACAATCTACCAGGCAGTCAGTAACAGCATAAAATCACATCGTTGTTATCAATAGGCTCATCATCAGGATAAAGTTTCTTGTTGGCCATGATTGTTAAAGCAGTATCTCCCCTTTTGAAATGTAATACACCTGGAGCTGAATTGTGGCGCTCCATGCTATTCAATGTTTTTTACTTTGTCAAGGAAAGGCAAAGATGGCTGTCGGGTCACCCAATCGGAAGCTGCAATGTCCTCTTACAATGATGTCACTTTCTGCTGGCTGCGGGAGTGAGGCTAACCACAGTGGCCATAATGTTTCTCTCGTACAAGCATTCTTACAAGGGGATTTAAACACGAAATATCTCTTTAATCGGGGTGAAAAAACAGTAATTCGTACTGATTGCTGGTTTTTTTTTAAATTAATTTTTTTTTTCTTTAAGAAATCTTTTCTTGTTCTTTCCAATGCTTTGTTTTATTTTCTGATGCTCCTTTCAGGATATACAGATGCAGCAGACATTATTGCACCTGTTAACACAGTGCTTAACGTTACTGCTGGCACGTTTATTGAACGTTGAAAACAATGGTTAAGAAAATAACGTGTTATAGTCATGTACCAGGTACCCGGCTTACACGGGACATATTCAGCTACCCGGAAATTACCTGGACCCGGCAGCAGGGGGCTGGGACCGGCACTTGGTCGGAACCTGCAGCCGGCAACAGAACCTGAGGAGATCGCGGGGACATCTGGGAGCAGCAGCAGATGCGGCGGTGGCAGCAGCCAAAGTCCTTGTTCAGCTGGCAGGAGCAGCAGGAACCATGTGACCGGAGCAGGAGCGTTACTAATTGACAGCCGGCTCCTCCCCAGCTGTCCAATAGGAACACTCCTGCTCCATGGTTCCCCGGCTCCCACAGGCATCGGCTATTTGCTCTGTTCCTGCTGCTCCCGCCGGCTGAACAAGGACTTCGGTTGCTGCCACCGCCACCAGGACGACTGCTGCTGCTCTCAGATGTCGCCACAGTCGTCCTCACCCTCAGCTGCGGTCCTCCTCACCCTGCAGGTAAGTACCTTCCGGGTAACCGGGTACCTGTCCGGGTAAAATGATTCATTTTGCCCGGGTACCCGGTTATAGGAAAATGTAGGACCCGATATGACACCAACGTGTTATTTAACATGTTATTTTGTCATTTAACAGAGGGGTTTGTTCGGCAGACCCCTTGCAGGCAGCCGCAGCGTTTACTGTCCCCCGGAACCTCCACGTTTTTCTTTTTTCCCCGCACGGCTCAGGGGACAGCAAGTCTGACTACATCTGTGCTAACATTATAAGATTTGCTGCTTCTTTTTATTTATTGCCCCCCCCCCCCCCCCTGCTTTCAACTAGCCTCAACTGATTTTCTTAACTGTATTTTTGTGGTCCATCCCTGAAGGGGTTAAGAAGAGAACAACTTAGGATGTTAAAAGCGGAGCAAGGAAAAGGTTAAGTAGGAAAGCACCAGAGAGACTACAGGCAAGCCCTGAAGGTGATCATAATGAATGGACATGGAAGGCAGGCAGTGGAGGGGACGAATATATTTTAGACAGTAGAGTTTAGCTTATGGTTGTTATAGGGATTTCCTATACAGTGCCACCTTCAGCTCTTCCAGATAAATACTGCAGGCAGCCGCAGTGAAAGAGGCGTCAGGGAGTACTGCAGAGTGACCTGGATCTGAAAGGATGACATCATCCCCTGTAACTTGCCATACAGACTGCTGGCTCAGTGACTGCACTAATGTGTTGAGAAATCGCTGCAGTTATTTATGGCTCTGCTTTCTACCTGCAGGTACTGTATTACTCACACTTTACAGCCTACTCCTCTTATTAAACATGTATTTGATTGCAGAGTGATTCTTCAAGTGATTTGAACCTGTTCTGCAATAGTATAACAAAATACATTTGCAAAGAAAAAATAAAACCTAGCTTTTCATTTAACAATTAGAGTAGAAGGTTTGTCAAGATGATGTATTATCCCTAAATTATGATTTAATGATTTGAAAGCCCAACTGGTAAAAGCTGGATAGTTTCTATACCAGTGCCTAATGGTATATATGTATGTATGTCTTTATATAGCGCCATTAATGTATATAGCGCTTCACAGCAGTAATACCACGTGACAATCATATACTGTATTGGCCAGAATATAGTACGACCTCGCACATAATACGAACCAAACGTTTTGAAGGTGTTCTACATGAAAAATAAAAGGTGTTAGGCTGCGCATATAATACGAGTACAGTTCTCTGAAGGACATTTTTAGGAAAATAACATAGCACTATATCCAGGCCAATACGGTAAATAACAAATAACAGATAATGGGAATAAAATAAACATTTAGGAAAAGGTGTCCCTGCTCTGAAGAGCTTACAATCTAATTGGTAGGAAGAACATTCAGATACAGTAGGAGGGCATTCTGGTAAGTGCGTCTACAAGGGGCCAAGATTTTTGTATGAGGTGTATAGTATCGGTCACAGAGCTACTCATAAGCTTCGTTAAGGAGGCGTGTTTTAAGGTGGGTCTTAAAGGTGGATAGAGAGGGTCTAGTCGGATATTGAGGGGAAGGGCATTCCAGAGGTGTGGGGAAGTCTGTGAGAGAGGTTTAAGTAATGGTACTTTCTTCTCCTTAAAACGTGCATTTCATGCTCATTCAGCCCTGATGGAGTCTCTCTTTATTGGGAATCTGAATTTGTTGCTATTAGTTTTAATTGATGTTTAGATGAGGCATGTACCAAGACCACAACAAAACTTGTTGAATAGTTCAATGCCAACGTATGTTAGTTCTGCAGTAGAATGACACATGGACACGTACTGTAGCCAGCTTGTCATTCGGTTTGTGCCGTCCTCGCCTAGCTACTCACAACATCCTTTATGCAACATCAAAGGTCAACCTTTCTTCCAAGTCCCGCCATCAGAAATTGCTGGTGACATGGGATTGACAAACATGGCCACTAGAAATGCATCTATTCTTTAAAATAAAATATCTTAAAAGTAACCCTTGTTCTTCCTAAAGGAGGTTGTGCCTGTGTGTGCGCTCCACTTTCTCTGAATCTAAAGGATGTGATACTTGGAAACAAATATTTGAGGAGCGGTCAATTACACCGGTAACAGAAACTCTTCAGAACTAAATCCAACAGCGAATTTCCAGGAAGAACAGCAGCATGTAACTCAGAATATTAAATATTCTAAGCTTTTGTGTGAGGCTCATGCCTGTTTTTAGAATGCTGCAGCTTTTATCAAATAGCAGAAATATTTGGGTCTAAATTGCAAAGCAGTTTTTGGAAAATGCACATATTGTGCATATGCATGTTCTGTATATACTGGTGTTTTGCTTTACGCGACACTAAACAAAGTTATGCAGACATAAATGTCCCATGGAGCTTGGAGTCTATTCTCACAGACTACATTTTATCAACTGTTTAAAGGATTTTACAAAGACATTTGCAAGGAAAATAAGACTACGTATCGGTATTTTCTGTTTGCCGTACTTTGCATGGTGGAGGATATTTATCACTTTTCTACCCATTGTGTGTCTTATTCCAAGACATGTTTTTTTTTTTTGTTTATCATGTTCTTAATACAGAATTAAAACAGGTGGGGGGGGAGAGGGGGTCTCCGCAGCTGAACCCCACTAATTTCAGCTCTGGGGACCCCCTGCTTCCTGAGGTACTTACCTCTGTAGGGGGTGCCGGTTGCCACTCCATGGTTCATGTTATGGCTGCTTTTCAAAGCTCTCGGGCCCTGCGGGCCAATAGAAAGCCGTGTGACTTCCTATTGGCCCATGTGACAAGGGAGCTTTAACTGCAGAGATACCAGCACCCCCTGTGGATGTATTAGGATTATGCTCCGTAAACGACATTGATTCATCTTCTACAAGGTAGGGAGCGATGCGTTGTAGAGGCCAGCGGCAGGATGTTCAATACGTGCTCTAGTGTTTCCACGCTTCATAATTGTTGTCCTGCCATTGGGCTCTTGGCTAATTTTCCAGTTCTGTTGCCACGGGAACCAACACTCCCCATTTTTCATCCGGGCTGGTGACCGGCATTGGCTAGGTTAGCACCCCCTTTGGAAGTCTGTATCTCCAGAAGCAGGGGGTCCCCGGAGCTGAAGTTACCACCTTCCTACATGCATGCCTTAGCTTGCAGTGCTTGTGCTTCTTTATGCTGTTTTAACACTTTCTATGCAAATTTTAGGCGTGGCATTAATTATTCATTCCAACCATTTACTGATATTGTAATAAGCAGTATGTACTCTAAGAAAATGGATTCAGGAATGGAATTCACATGCATTCACTGAGACTTTGTTGTTAAACCATGGCACCAGATGATGAATCTTTTTTTTCTTTTTCTTTCTTTGTAAATATTATCGGAGGAGAGGCCTCTTAACATCCGAGATGTGGGAGAAGTGTAGTAGTTTTTGCTCTGAAACACTACAGTTAATGCATGCGACAGAGTTCCAGAGTTAATATAATCTAAGTGAATGAAATATTTATTTGGATACTTCGTGTCATTCAGTTAAAACATATTAAAATTAATATATTATGCTGGAAGGAAGTCCTGGAAATTGCATCAATTTTGCTACTTGGAGTTACCAAAGAACAATTTTTTTTAGCATGGCAAGAATGCAGAATAAAGAAAATCGGCAAATTCCGAAAATTTCTCGCTGTTGCCTTTGTGGTGTTGGAGACTTTTTTTTTTTACCCGTCGGTGATCAGCATTTATGCTTAAACACCCAAAGATAATCTCTTAAATGTATTCGGTGCAGAGGATACAAACAGGGTTTTGCCGTTTTACCTCGATCATAAATGTTACGAAAGAAAAATCTTAGTTTTTGGGTAGTTGCTGTTGAAACAAGTGTACCTTAGTTTTCCAGATAGTGGTACTATCATTATTAGAGTATTTTGAATGTCTCTGCTTTACTGTAATCTTATACTGATGGAAATGTTGTGAAGATTCTCCTTAAGAATGTGTAGGTGTTAGGGGCTTTTTTAGTTAGCTGGTTAAGCACCAAGCTGGCACTACCGCACAGAAAGCTCAATTGTAGCGAAAGGGGCTTTCCATGCGATGGTGCTGGATTGGCGCTAACGCAGTTTACAGAATAAGCCCCTTGTTGGCTCAATGTGAATGTGGCTGCAAGAATGTAAAGGGAAAAAAAAAAAATTCCCGTTTCATTTTCTCAATATAGTTTTTGGGCATGTCCACACCCTGCGTCTGAATATCTGCTTTGTGATGTACCAAAGAGGTTTGGGGGCCCTGTTTGAGCTTTGTAGAACTATTAAAGAGGCAATCCAAGCCGGCTGTTTTTTTTCTCTCTCCATTTTTTTAATACAGAATTGAAGCAGGGGGAACCCCATTAATTTCAGCTCTGGGGACCCCCTGTTTCTGGAGATACTTATATCTGGAGATAGGGGGTGCCTGTAGCCACTCCAGGGCTCACTATATGTCTGCTTTTTAAAGCTGCCGGGCCCTGTGTGCCAATAGGAAGACATGACGTCATCTGGTGCGGCTTCCTATTGGCCCATGTGACCCGGGGCTTTAAACTGGAGGAGATACCGGCACCCCCTTCAGAGGTAAGTATCACTGGAAGTAGGGGGTCCCGAGCTGAAATTACCGGGGTTCAGCTTCTGAAACCCCCTGCATCAAACCTGAAAAAAACACAGCTTGGATTGCTCCTTTACATATTTTCTTAGTCATAACCTTTTCATAGCCACCACACTGCATGCACTTAAGTCTCATTTTACAGTACTGTACTTGGTTTTACCGCTTTCCAGTAATATGATGCATACAGCTCTTATTAGATAGACACTATATGTCACTGAGTCTGTAAAATATAGTGCTGCAAGTCACAAGCAGAATACATTTATATAGTTAGATTTTAGTCTCTCAGGAGCAGGGGCCTCATTGCCTTCTGTATCTGTTTGCGCTTTTCTGTTGGTTTTTGTATGTCATTCAATTTGTCATTCTCTGTACCCCCACTGTACCGCGCTGCGGAATATGTTGGCGATGTACAAATAAATGATGATAATAACAATAATAGTTGAGTTGCTTTGACACTCAAGCTTTAAGACAATTTTGCTCAGCTATAAAAAGAAAAAAAAAGAAATGACTTGTCTCTGCATGCAGATAATTATATAAAAACAAGAGGGTTTCAATTATTCATGGACTTTTTTTTTAACTCTGTTTTTTAGGATTTCGAAAGAATGACGAATTGAAAGCGATGGAAGTATTACCGATTTTAAAAGAAAAAGTTGCATACCTATCAGGTAAGATACTGTAGTTTTGCTTCTTTCCTTGGCTTTTCTCTGTTTATTTTGAAGTACAGCTGATAGTAAAGTTTACGGAAAGTGACATTTGACATGTTCATAACTTTCCCTTCCCTGTCAGAGGGGCCAGCAGTGTATTGCAAAGTGAAATGGTTAATCATTGCTTAGTTGTTCCTCTGAATAAATATGTGGAGGCGGAAACTTTCTTGACAGGTTTAGCTTCCTCTCAAATGGGGTGAACACAATGTCAAGTGACAGCATAATGCCTAAAGTTTGAAGGTGCTGTCACACTCACCCAGCGTGTGTATACACACACACACACACACACACACATACACCAACATATTTTTCTGTGTACCTATCTTGAATAAAATGAACATATAGACCAGGGGTGTGCAAAGAGGGGAGGGCGGCGGTTGCAGAGGCTCCACGTTTTTCCCCAAAGCATTTAATTTAAATGCCGGGGGATCGTGTGAGTTATATGCAACATTGACTCTGCCGGCGTCAGGGCTCGTCTCCATGGCAACGCGGTGTCTTGTGATGTCACATGACCCCGCTTCGTCACTTGACGCCGCACCAAGGTAAGGGGGGGAGGGGTGGTGCGAGTACCAGAGGAGGCAAGGCAGGGGGGGGGGGGCGCAGCAGCAAAAGTTTGCGCTCCCCTGATATAGACTATTTAGAATCCGTAACCATTTTCTATTTTGATAATATGCCCCAAATTCAAAAACAGGAACACCCGTTTTCCCTTCTAATTTAAGTTGAGGCTTGAATGATTATTTTCAACATTAAAAAAACCATTATAAAATAGATTTAATATATAAACTTGATGCAGGTAAAACACCCAATACTTTTCTGCACTGTAAAGAGACAGTGTTTTTGAAAGCTTTATTGGTAGGGATGAAAGAAAAACTGCTTTTGATAATCCGTTTAGCATGTAACAAGTATTAAGAGATTTCCGTTTGATCTTTCCTGCCCCGACATCTAGAAAACAAACAGCATAGTAGGCTTGGGAAAATCCCGGTTCAGTAAAACGTAGTGTGGTAGAGCAGCAGTGATGACTGACCTGTCCATCACTGCTGCTTCAGGCAAAATTGTGCCCCATCTCGCTTTGCGTGTACAGGTTAGTCAAGATGAGGCTGCAAGAAGTAGGGCCACAACCAGAGCCAGGCTTGGTGAAAGGAGGGGGGAGTTGTACGCTCCTGGACTCCAATCTTCACACTCCTTCATTCTCTCCTCTGCCATTGCTGAGTTTCAGAGGGGTGATGATCAAGTTATGGTTTGGGTTCTGACCTTTATACTCTGGCCAAGTCCACGCGACCTGCAAAATGTTATTAGTGCACTACCACTTTGGGACTTCCTCCTTGAAAATAGGAGTGCCGTATTACAATGAGAATGAAATCACCCTTAGACCAAGTTAAATCAGGGTTGAGTTTGGTTAGTAATACAGTGAACAGTTCATTTTTGAGAACTACAGTAACAATGGATTTAAGCTTTTCACGAAAAGTGAAACCTTCAGGTCATGTATGTAATCATGGTGATAAAGTGAAATAGTCGTTAGTCCAGCAGGGGAAAAAAAAGTTTTTAGGGACACTATTAGTGGAACTTCATCTTTAGTGAAACAATTATTTTGAAGGTGATATAGTGATGATGATCAATGGAAGCTGTAATCCGTCTACTGTAGGAGGAAGGAGTTCTGTAAACCAACCTGATACATTTTAGCTGGACGCACCTGTCGCCCGAGCAATGTGTGCTCTTAGGATGGAGGCGATGGGTAGACGTGGCGGACGCGTCACCAGGCTGGTTCGCCCTCATTAGCTGAACCATTCACGTGACGCGGCTGTGACACGAAAGTACAAAATAAATTGTCTTATGAAAAATGCTCTTCATCGCGTCCGCTATTGCAGGCCCGATAGAGCTGCTGCACTTTGTTCGTGTAGCGCGCAATATCGCACGTGCCGTCGCACTCACTATAATCACGGCCTAACTCACTGCTATGAAGTTGGAGAATCTGCATTAAAGCTAATGACTTGTTTGTTCAGCATTAGCAGCCTCAAAGGGCATTTGTATTGGATAGGAAATATTTTTCCTGAGCCTGACGGTCGTTTTCACTAATTTTATAGAGCTTTTCAATTAGCTATGTGTTTTGAATTTGGGTGTCACTACTCTCTGAAGCATGGGGTCCTGAATGGCATATATAGGAACATCATTATTTTTTAAAGTATAGTAGGGAAGAGTAGATTAATAGCATCTGTGTTTTTTTCCCCACATGCCACACATACCAGCTTAGTTCCAGAGCACAGTGCATATGGGAAAGTCAGAAGTAACAAAAAGTATCAATTTTCCCCCTTTTAAGCACTCCTATTGGTTCACTGCAGAAATTAATAACCTAAAATGGTCAGATTATTGGTTGAAAATATACATTCGTAATATGTGGTTCTGTTTTAATTGACCCCTCCATATTGACATAGGGAAAAATGCCATTTAACTAGGCAACAATATTGTTTTCTTTATTGCGTAATTTGTATGCAATGAATGTCATTGAGATATTAACACTAAGCAAATCTGTTCAAACACGATTAAACAAATCTGACAAATAGATTGCATTGGAATATAATATAATACACAGGGATGGAATAAAACACTGACAAATAAAGGAATTAACACTGAAAAAAATATTTACTTTTTTTTCTAACCTTTTCTGCGTTTTGTGCCTTCATATATAGCAAATTATAAAAAAAAAAATTGCAGTGAGCCCAAATCCACTTTCTCCAACATTTTAACGGTTGTTTTATAAATTAAGGTAAGTTTATTGGTTTTAGAAGAATCGAACAGAATATACCACACATGCCTGCCTTTATTTAGAGTTAATTTGACGTTTGTACGGTATATAACCAAGGAAAGAATGCAGGGCAGTAATTATAGGTAATTTGTAGAGAATCACAATGGTGGGCATCCCTTTTTTTTATACAACAGAAAATGGCCCAATTTACTTTACCATGAAAAATAAGGCTGTGTCCACGCTAGCGCTGTGTGTGCGGCGCTTGCCGAGGTTACTACTTGCAAAATAAATGCCCAGTTCTCTGAGTTGGGAAATAACAATGTTTCCTTTCTATCTCTTTCCTCTTGTTTATACTGTACCTGTGTATTTTTCAAATTTTTAAAACATTTGGATCCCTTCACAAATGTATTGTAACTCTTTACAACCACTTAAAAATGCATGGTGCTTTGTAGAACCTCAATTTATGTCGCCTATGTTTATTCAAATATTACTGCTGTGGAAGGGCTTCTTTCTATTTCATAAATTAACATTTAACAACCTTTGTAAATTATTTTTAATAACATATATAATTAAATGACTGCATCTTGAATGAAGAAATGTGGGTAACCGGTGCGTCAAAGCATGCGAGTCCCAATAATTTTGTAATAATTCTTCCATAGGGAACACTCCAATATGATGGTGAGCAATGAAAACATACCCTAATAGGGCAAGGGACTAGTACCTAGTGCTAACCAGCACAATGAACAGTACAGAGATTGTCCCAACCATAATAACTAGGCATAGTATGTAAAAAACACTCACTTCTTAATTCCAGAGGAGCAGTCCCATCAGGTATCTTGAACAGCGTGCAATCCACCGAACAGGGAAAGTAGAATGGATGAACAAAGGCAGTGCACTGCCAGCAAAAATGGAGGAGGCTAATGGTAGCAAAAAGAACTTGTTTATTAAATAAAAGGATCAAACATGACCCCTGGAGCACCCAGAGAACGCACACCTACGCGTTTCGGGCCGTGCGCCCTTTATCAAGGTGTATAAAAAAACAGTACAAACACACATGTATAAATACAGGCGCCGTTCGCGCCATGACCGTGACGTCATCGCTCTTTTGGCCAATCGGAGCGCTCCCCTTTCGTAACCCAATCCTAATAGGATCAGAAGACCATAGGTCAAGATAAACTTTATTAGTTCTCCAAGAACACTCTGGGAACCACCCAGGGTAAAGAAGTGGAGCTTCCGATAGGTCGCAAAGAATAAAGTTTTGAACAATAAATCTTTAAATGAAAAAACACACATACAAGAACATAAACAATATTAAAATTAAAATTGACAAAAAAATGTCACCCTATACACTAACCAAATCCCCAAACATAACTAAATGTGTACTAAACTTACAACCACTTAAAAATGCATGGTGCTTTGTAGAACCTCAATTTATGTCGCCTATGTTTATACAAATATTACTGCTGTGGAAGGGCTTCTTTCTATTTCATAAACTAACATTTAACAACCTTTGTAAATTATTTTTAATAACATATATAATTAAATGACTGCATCTTGAATGAAGAGTCAGTCATTACCAAATTGTGGTCTCGGGGACCCCATTCTATCCTCTCGTGGAACCCCAGACTTATAAATAACACAGGTTGAAAACCACTGGTTTAAAGCTACTGTCAATCACCCGCTATACGTTAAAGTAAATTTTTATTGGCAACACCACAACAAAATAATAATTTTTGTTTCTTAATTATACAGTTAAGTTCTATGCATTTGGTTCAGTGGTAAAGCTTTTAAGTGAGTTCTTCGAAACTGTAATTGAATTTTGTGTACTGTATGATTTTCCTGCAGAATTAATTTAAATAAATGCTTAATGAATTGAAAAAGTGCTTTGGCCTGCAGTCTAAGAACCTGGAGACAAAAAGCTGATTATAGCTTCAGGTTCTACAAAAACAAAATTAGTTTGAATAACCTTTTGGATTTTGAGTAATTAGCATGCAAAGAGCTAAACATTTTCCATTGAGGCACTAGACTACAGTTCATGTTTTAGCAACTAGATAAAGTTTTCCAGTATCTCTTTACGCAAGGCATTTTTCTTGTTCAGTTAACATGCTTCTTGAAGAAGCTAGAATGAATACAAATCTCATTCCTCCAAGAAGCAGTATTTGCACAATATATAAGTAGTTTGCACTCATACCTGTTACATGTGAAAATGATGCCTCTTTAGAGCTGGTTATGGCAGAGCATGTAGTAAAAATAAATACATAGACATAATATGCTTTTAGACACAAGTAATCTCTTTACAAATGATCTATAGAGAAGTGTGTGGCCAATCATATACTATATCTTTGCTATACCCCTTCTGACGAAACGCATAGGGTTATGTTCTTAATTAGATTATCCATGAGCTGCACTAAGGACTTCGTACTACAGATACTGAGAGAAGGGAGAATCCTTTATTACACAAGAAAGTGTGGTGGTTCATTCATCTGCAGGCTGAGCAGAGCTAATAGTGAGGTGACCAGTTTCTGTTGTAACGGAGCTTGAGGTATATAGTGGTCTCCTAAGAGGGAGTGTGGGGTCCTCGCGTAGCCAAAACGTTGACAGACTAGGGATCAGCTGTATAGCTAAACTCCCCCTTCCCCCCTTCACCTTTCCCCATTCCAATCGGGGCTTGCGTTTGATCTGAGTGGTCACGCTAAACAACATCCGGATCGGCTTACTTGCGTTCTCCAGGACGAAGGAGACTCAGCTGGCGGACTTTGCGGTCACTATTCAGGTCTACGAGTGGGTGAGATCAGACCTAGCTTCTACACACAACACTGGTTTAAACCCCACTACCTCCGTTTTTGGCTACTATCCCTGGACTACCACTGATACACTTACTATGTGTCTATTCTTCCCTGATGCAACTTATGCCTCTCTGTTTATATGACTGTTGCATAAAGTATATTATTATTTAGTTGCAGCCTAGTGATGGGTCTCCTATATGTTTTTTTTTAACATTGTTGTCACATATATCTATTTGTTTATATGTTTTTACCGTTGTCTCTTTGTCCATCAACTTATGAGCATTATTTGTCTTTTTAATACATTTGTCTATATATTTTTCACTACTATTGGATTTTTTGCGCACTTCTTTTTTGTGTGTGTATGTATACAGGCATACCCCGTTTTACATACACTCGCTTTACGTACACTCACTAGTACGTACATTTTTTTTTTGTTGCACCTTACCCCCTGTGTACGTACGCGTGCTTCGCGAGTACGGACACCAGGGGGTGGCGTGCGCACCTCAACACTCTTGCAACCTCCTTGATGCTCGATCTCCCTGTTCCCTCTGCCCTCCCATCTATCTCTGTTCCCCCTCCCATCTGTCTCTGTTCCCCCTCCCATCTGTCTCCGTTCCTCCTGCACCCAAGCTCCATAAATCTGCAGCTTAACCAGCAATTCTGCCTGCACTTACTGCAGCCCGTGATTCTGCTTCCTCCGATCCCCCGCTCCTCCCCCCTCCTCCCTCCTCAGAGCTCGCTCCTGTCTGCTGTGAGGGGGAGGAGAAGATCGTCTGCTGCAATCTTTGCGTGTGTGTGTGTGACTGAGTGACAGTGTGTGTGACTGAGTGACAGTGTGTGTGACTGAGTGACTGAGTGACAGTGTGTGTGACTGAGTGACTGAGTGACAGTGTGTGTGACTGAGTGAGTGACAGTGTGTGTGACTGAGTGAGTGACAGTGTGTGTGACTGAGTGACAGTGTGTGACTGAGTGACAGTGTGTGACTGAGTGACAGTGTGTGACTGAGTGACAGTGTGTGACTGAGTGACAGTGTGTGTGTGTGTGGCTGAGTGACAATGTGTGTGTGCATTGAAGCCCAGGGGGGTAGTATGAGAAAAGCCATGCACTGATCCAAAGTTAGGAGTTATCCTGTTTGCTTTCTTTTGGCTGTGGCTGCTCTGGTGAGTAGAGGCAGATGGAGGTCTGACAACAAATTGTTTGCATAGTAGTTCCTGAAATGCAAGGCTGTGGTGAGTTCTGGAGCAACAAGACGGACGTAGAGCAAGCTGCCTGTAAGAACTGTGACGCAGGGTTGACCGACCTGGCCCAGGGCCGAGATCCCCTGCGGGGATAGGGAACGCCCACCTATTAGGGAAGGCGTACCTTTCAGATGGAAGCAGCTGGAAGATGGAGGGCTAAGTCACCGCCATTGTACACCCCATTGTGGAGGGCAGCTAGAGCCCACCTCAAGAAATAAAGATGCTCTTAACTTAATCACAAACCATCTTCTCGTGGTACATGTGTGGAGTGTAATGTACAGAGAGGAGCACACCACGGAGGAGTTCCTCAACAGGACCATCCCCATCGGACGCAGGGACCCTATGTGAGGTGGAGGGAGGCGCTGCACTGGAAACTAGGTTAGGGACTCAGCACACTACCTCAGCTGCCCTGTCTGGACGGGTCCGTCCTCCCCACACACCATCATGCGGGAGACTCAGGAGTCCTGTTGCCAAACAGGTGCAACAAATACCTACATACCTACTTGACCACACTGTAATGGGATGGTAATTGGGGGGCCGGTTAGACCACAGGGCCAGATATGAATTGGGGGGGGTCAGACCGGGTCAGAAAAAAATTGACATAATGTGTGTGTATATAATTATAATATATATATAATATATATATGTGTGTGGTATATGGGCAAGGGATACCGCACGTGGAAACGAATTCAGAGGCACACTCCAAATGAATATCAAAATCCTGTATTAAACTATCAACAACACATCATATTCAAAATCGTTTCGGTCCTCAAACGGACCTTTGTCAAGGTGATGATTAAACAGAGTGAACTAAGAACACATATAAATACCCCAGAACCCCCAAATCAACAGTGTCCCGCATATAGAAATTGATTAAAACAAAAACAAATCATCATCCATAATGTTAAAACCACACTTGTGTCCTGTCAGTGTATCAAGCCTTCTCTGCATGCTACTCTGTTTACTTCCTTACTTGATTATAAAAACGCCATGTGCTGCACATACACCAGTAATGGTTAATTAGCAGTGCTGCTATCTAAGAAACAAGTCAAATAACCACTACAATCTAAAGACTACATATATGAAATGACAATGGTCTCTAGCTATAAGGAGCAAGCAGGACATCACCAAGTAAGTGACAACTCACAACATAATGAAATAAATAACTATATCAAATTAATGAATAACCATATAGGAGTCTAAAATAGATGACCATATGCCAGCACTTAAAATTAAAACAACCCAATATCAAAGTGAGAAAAACATCCTACTAAATGTGAACATATATAATGATGTGTACTGACCAAAAGATTAATAAATAAAAACTGAAATAACAACAAATCATAACTGCACACTTATACTAACCATCAAAATAAATTACCACGTTTGTCTATAATTTGTCATTTGGAAATAGGTATTTTGTTATCAACTTAAACACATAGAACTACTAAGAGTGCATCGAACAATAACAGCTGTAGTAGCATGACCACAACACCGCACAATGAATGGCAGTCATCAGCTGTCACTCAATATACACATAGAAAAGTCAGTAATAAATAACAATTAATTTCCAAAAATACCGACTTGACGTTAAAAAAAGTATTTCAGGGTCTATTCTGGTAGAACTTAATGGACATGCTGAATCATTGATAGCGTGCGGTATCGTATTGCCTATTTTATTGTACAGGATTTGCAACCCCATTTTTTCTGTTCAGACACGAGTGCCTATGGTTTCTTTAATACCTACCTGCTATATGTATATATTATATATGTATATATATGTGTATCATCTGTTATATATGTATATATTTACTGTATGTGTATTGTGTGTGGTTGTATATTATAGTATATATATATAGTATAATATATGATATATATTGTTGTGTGGTGTGGTGTTGTGTGTTGTACTATATATATATATATCTATCTGGTGTATATATATATGGTGTAATATGTGTGTGTGTGTGTGTGTGTGTGTTGTATATGTGTTGATAGATATATTTCTATACCGTTGCCTGATTGTTAAATCAACCAATATGACAAAGACCCTACAGATATAAAAAGCAATACTGATTTTAGTTAAAGAAATGGAATATATTTACCTTTCATCAGAATAGCCTGCCAGATAACCATATGATTTTTATAAAAACTAACAATTTGTTTTTATAGTTATCCAAGGTTCAAAAAAAAAAAGAATAAAAAAAAAAAAATATATTATTAGATATATATATATAGTATTATATATACAAATACATACTACTACATATACATATACATATACATAAAATTTTTTATAGTTATCCAAAGGGTTTAATTTTTCTTTTATCATATATTATATATTTTACTATTATAATCTATATAATAATTATATGTTATAGCTATATATATTAGTCTATATATATATATATATATATGATAGTATATATATATAAACCACACCATATATTAGTAGGTCCACATCTCACACACACATCAACAGCATACACACCACACACACACCACCACACACACCACACACACACACGACACAACGACACAAAAAAAAGATATCCACAGCACACAACACATCACTAGACTACACAGTTAGATAGAGCATTTGATTGGGGAACCTTCCCCCCCTACGCCTGGACAGTAGCCTTCGGTTGGGGTCCCTACTGTTCGATGGTTATGTAAGTGGGAGGGGAAGGGTGGGTGTGTACAGCGATGTGTTCTTCTGTTCTCTCTCTCTCTCTGTGGGTGTCTCTTGTGTCCTGTCTATGTGTCTCTCTTCTCTCTGTCTCTTGTTCTGTCTCTCTCCTCTCTCCCCTCTTATTTCCCCCCCCCTTTAAACCCTTGGATAACTATAAAACAAATTGTTATTTTTATAAAATCATATGGTTATCTGAGGGAATTCTGATGAAGGTAATATTCATTTAATAAAATCAGTAATTGCTTATATCTGTAGGGTCTTGTTCATATTGGTGATTTAACAATCAGGCAAAGATCGCTAGTAACTTTTGAAACGTAATCAACCTGAAGCTTTGTGTTAGTTGCAATTATTTGATATCTAGATCAGCCTCCTTTATTGTTTTTTAACACGTCTCTAGTTTTGCATGTTCCCTTTATCTTGCCCATAGCCCTCTCTACCACCACTCCCACTTCATCTACCTATTAACCAACTTGTCCAGGGGTGGCCAACTCCAGTCCTCAAGGGCGACCAACAAGTCAGGTTTTAAGGACTTCCTTGCTTGAGGTGTCTCAATCTGTGACTCAGTGGAAGATTAAATTAATATAAGACTAAGGCTGAGTCCCCGCTGGCGCTGAGCTCGCTATGCGCTTGGCGCGCTTACCTTCTGCAATGTGGATCAGCACATCCCCTCTCCTGCTGTGCTCGCGCGCTCATGCACGGGCACACACGCTCTCCCAAGCGTTGTGCTTGGAGAGTCAAAGAAGAGATACTTTGGTGCTGAGAGCAGGGTCAAATGACCCTGCTCTGACAAATGTGAAGTGAGAGGGCGTGTTCTACTCTCCTGTCACACACACACTGACACTGAATTCAGCAGAGAGAAGGGGAAAGGTGGGGGGGCGCAAACGTATAGAGGGGGGGGGGCCCCCCCCCCCCCCCCCCCCCGCTCCTGATCTAAAAATGTTGCAGGACAGCGATCGCTCATGCTTGGTGAGCTGGTGACATCACCGCTCTCCGAGCATGAGCGAGCTCAGCAGCAGCGTGGACTCAGCCTTAGACACTGATTGAGCCACCTGTGCTGAAGCAGGGATATCCTTAGAACCTGACCTGTTGGTGGCCCTTGAGGACTGGAGTTGGCTACTCCTGATCTTATCTTTAAGCACAAATGGTATCCTTTTAACTTGAGACATAATCGCAGAAATATGTATTATCCTATTTCCCTTTAGCTGTTCGCTCCTACTTCTATCTATACGCTATGAGTGAACTACATCCTGAGGCTACATTTGGTGCTGCCAACGCAGAGGACTTTAGATAGGGTGGAGGCTTTAATACTCATGCGTGTGTTTAGTTAAGTTATGGTGGGTAAAGAAAGTGACAAAAACCCTTCACAGTAAAGCATATAGCAAATGGAGAAAAAAGAAAGTGCTGGAAAAAGCACTTAAATATATTGCATAAAATATATGTGTATACTCAGTGATGAAAATAAAATTAATCTAAAACAAGAGTACAAAGAAGCTCACATGTATGTGTTAGGTAGGCAGTCTGATAACGCTGACTGAACAAAGTCAGGAAACATACAAAGAAAACATAAATACAGACCGGCGCCTTGGGAAATAAAGTCCAACAAATATCCAGATACACTGGCAAGGGCTATGGCACTGGCAAGTCCCAAAAGGAGCATAGGTGGCGAGTAGATTTTTTTGTGTGGCGAGTAGATTTTTTGGTGATTTGTCAACCACTGCTCATTTGCATGTCTTAGACAGGTTTGCAGCACACAGTGCCACCTTTTGCATGTCACTTCCCAGAATCCCTTGCTGCAGTAGAAGTGCTGTGTGCTGGGTGATAATGGTGAAAGGCAGGGCTGCAAACCTGTCTAAAACAGGCAAATGAGCATACATTTTCTTTGCTTGTGGGAGAGGAGGAGCGCAGAGGTGCTCAATGGTATATGTGAAAGAAAAATAAAGCAAATATAGTGCAGATTGTAGATACTGGTATATATCACTCTGTTAGCAATAAAAAATAGCACTCACAAAACTTATCATGATCTCAAGCATGTCAGAGATCCATCTCTCTCTGACTGGAGCCCTTGCGATGAACAAGTGTCAGGATATCCCTCAATGGATAAGTATGGTATACATAGAAAAGAAAAAGCCACAATAGTGCATACTGTTCGACCAATATATTCAATAGAAGTATCAGGATTAAGTTAAACTCACAAGTTCCAATAAAAAAACAGGCATGGGAGAGAACCGCCGAAATGCATTAGGACCCCGTCTGTGCACAGCTTCACAGCGTCTCACTCGCACCTCACAGTTGATTTCCGCGTACGTCACTTCCGTGGTCGCGTCATAGGTGAGGGCGGAAGCGCAGCCTGCCTCTGGAGTCAGCCCCAATCTTGCCAGTCCTTCAGCTCTCCGGTTCTCAACGCTAACGCTAACTACGCGTTTCGCTAATTGCTTCGAAGCGCGTAGAGTTTGTTCATCGCAAGGGCTCCAGTCAGAGAGAGATGGATCTCTGACATGCTTGAGATCACGATACCAGTATCTACAATCTGCACTATATTTGCTTTATTTTTCTACATCCTGGGACCTGGAACAGTCCTTCTTGAGGAAGTTGAGCAGCATTTAACACATTTTATAACCATTTTTTTACTGGTTGGTGAAGGTTTTATAAGTGTTTTTCACATTATGTGGTTTACTTAAAACATTTCTTGACACTGTTTTTTTATATTTCACTTTTTGAAGCGCCCAGTCCATTCCCCACTCCCCCTTTCCCCTTATATTTGTCACAAATGAGCATACAGTAATATTTCCATTTGATATATATATATACAGTGGTTGACAAATCACCAAAAAATCTACTCGCCACACAAAAAAATCTACTCGCCACCTAGTACCAAACGTGTGCTACTTGGGCCAATATTTACTCGCCCGGGGGTTAAATCCACTCGCCCGGGGCGAGCAAATGTATAGGTTTGTCGAACACTGTATATATATATATATGTATATAGCCCGCTTCCCCCGTGTCTAGGGTGACTACGTGTGGTGCGCTGTTACCTGAAGGCTTACAGGAGGCCTGATCCTCCGCTGCAGGGAGCATGGGGTGTACCTGATTCGTTCTGGTGACAGCGCCTCCACCTCTAAGGGATTCTGGCAACTCTGGTTAGCCCCTTCACAGGACCCAATACAATAAATACACACGTAGTATGTAGGTTTACTGAACATGTAACTTATAGCACTCTAATGCATGCCATACATTTATGTACATAGACCATTGAAGGGTACCTCCACAATACTTGGATGCAGAGGCACCAGAGTCCCAGTGTCCAGCCCACAAATGTCACTTCCACCCCCAAGTGTGTGACAGTGCTGCCCACAGTAAGAGTGTTGTCATTGGTGCACTTGTTGTCTGTGATACCTGCCGGTCGCTCCAGCACCTGGGACACTTGTAATTATAAATGGGGCAAGGTCCCTACCTAAGAGCTTGTTCCTGAAGCATCCACAAACTATATGGGAGTCGGGGCCAAACTGGGGCTTATAAGGGGGTCTCTAGCCTAGTTCAGGGGCCATTGACACCCTGAACACACCCTCACCCTTCTGTGTCCCAGCTCCGACTGGCGTGGCGTCTAGCATGCCAAATGTATCAACCTTAGTGCAGGGAGAAGGCTGCAGCCCTATTGGCTGTATCATGCCACATGACCTAACAGCCCTATGGTCTGTTGGGGATTGTAGTTCCCCTGCGGAGTTCCAGGTAATGGCTGCCGTTCACGCTATCTAATGCGCATGCGCGCGCATCCCAAATGGCTGCCGCGACCTCTAGTTTGCATGTTCAAGTCTCGCGCATGTACAGCCAATCCCAAGATGGCGACACCCTACGAAGGGAGCCGCCGTGGACCTCCAGCAACCCGCTCACCATTCTACTGCCCTGCAACTTCCCCCACCTGCCGCCGGCACTCGTCTCAGCCTCCGCTGGCAGCCACACCGCAGGGTCAGGGGCCAAAGGGGGGGGGGGGGGGGGGGGGGGGGCAGGAGAATAGATAGAGGGATGTAAGGGGAAATATATAAACTAAAAAATATCTTGCT